>JBAMHV010000018.1:19409820-19421116 GCA_037177535.1 Pseudomugil gertrudae
CATTTTATCTTTAAACCATGTACTGTGTCCAGTCCTCCATGTTTGTCAGGTTGCACCCCATCCAGGGGTTGTAACAAGGGGCTTCGTTGGCTGCAGGTAGCTCCATGTATAAACTTCACAGCAAAGGTCAACATTGAAGAACAATGAGGATTAAATCTCCTGGTGTGTAAACTTAAATATTTTTAAAAAGACTCTAAAAGTGAGAAGACAGGAAACAGATGTCAGAAAACGATGATGGCACATAATGGAAGTTTAACTGTTTTCAGCAGAGTGATTCCTCCACAACTGAAATGAAAAGAGAATAAACATCTTCGTCCCACGTTGTGCTTCCTAGCTTGTTTTAACTGAAGCAATAATTATAATCAGCTGCATCAGCACTAAAGTGGTGTAATTACTGTATTTAAGCACTCGGAGCTGACAGGCTGTCATGCATGAACTCGCCTTAAACAATACGTGCACACAATCAGCGCGTGAACAAAAGGAGATGATGAACAGCTGGTGGTATTTTTCAAGCAGCAGTTATATTTTATTTGTACTGTTTAGTGCAAAACAAACAGATTAAAAGAAGTGGTTTAATTATTGGGAATTAATGTTGCTCTGCATGCCGAGATCACAGCCAGTACGGTGGGTTGGGGGGGGGGGTGTTTCTCTGTTCATAAACTTTCTAAATGTATGCACTTTGTTTTAGTAAATACACAAGATTAATTAGATTTTTACTTGGAAGACGGATGAGACAACACAATGGGATGTGCATGTGCATACATTAAAATGCATATGAGTCTGGGTGAGGTTACTATTTATTGATATTTAATTAGATTTAAACTATTTGTTGAAAGTACAATGCTGGTATGTTTAGACATGCAGCACATTTCAGCAGAACATCAGTCAAAAGTAGGAGAATAATCAGGTTTATAAGTATGTATGAGCAGATATGATGTCTCACAGTCTGTGTGCGGAAAAAGCAGAAGATGTCGAATACAGGAACCTTATTAAGTCATTCTGGTAAAATAAGCCTGCATATATGAGTTAAATATGGATGGCAAAAAGAGACCAAGAGGGGCTGAAAAGGAAAGAATAAGAAAAAGAAAAGTGTTATCATACAGCACAGGCTACGGTAAATAAATCAGTTTGATGATAAAATGATGTCATGCCATCATCATCATCAGTCAGAGGAAATCAGAACATTTTCTTTAAATACAATCTAAATTGATAAAGATTTAGATTGTACAAATCTTTAACATGGTAACATCAGTGATTTCTGAGTATCAGAGCAACAAATCTGCAAGAAGATCTGCTGTTCAGGCTGAGAATGATGGTGACTGTACGAGGAGCAGAAACAGATGCTGAAAGGTTCTCAGGTTTTATTTATGGTGAAAAACACACAAAAAAGAAATAAAGAAAAGAGAAATATACAGCAAAACCATGTTAAATTAAAACTGTACTGTAAGTTTTCTGCTTTTAAAAAATGTACCTGCAGAAATGAAAAGGTAAGAGGCAGAAGGATGACAGGAAAGAAGTTTAATCCAAATAATGATCACTTTCACGAAATACAGGACGGAGCTGAAAACAGGACCAAGTATTTAACAGGAGGATACACAAAGGGGTAGGTAAGGCACAGATTAAATGCAAGAGCTAAAAATAAACCAGGTGAATAATTAACAAATGCAAAACAGGAGGAGATTACAAAATAAAACATAAAACCGCAAGACAGAGACTACACAACAGTCCAAACTATGACAGTTATGTTTATATACCTAAAAGGGTTTGTTGTTTTTATTTATGATGAAAATACACACGGGAAATAGAAACTGTACATAGAATAAAAGGGATACATGTAGCTTTTTTCATCTTTATGTAGAAAGGAAGAAAGAAAAGAGAGCAGTCAGTGCAGAGAGGTTTTTGTACTTTGCTCATCATAAGCCACAGGATGTGAACGAGGCTTTTCGGGCTTCATCTGCTGCCGCCGCAAAGCTGCAAAAGTTTCACAGCGAGCTGAAACCAACCACAAGTGGCTGACAAAAAAAAAAAAAAAAGTATTTTTCCCTTCGGGTAATAACAATAACAATAACAGTTAGTGTTTTAAAACAAACAATTTATATGAGAGTTACTTACACAGTAATGATGCATTGGTCTGTAACACACCTAAACCAGTTTGTAGACGTGGTTCCAGCTGATTTTCTTTCACAAATAATTATAAATTAATTGTTTTTATTTAAAATATGCAACACCAAATGACAGAGAAGACTCTTAAAGGGTTCCTAGTTGTCACTATCTCTGCTCCACCCCCCATCTAGTGAGGGTTGCCAGTATGAACTGTTGAGCGCACAGCTTGCAGTCCTGCTGGGGACTCACACCCCCCCAACCCTATGTCACGTGAACTGTTCTTATATGTGCTGTGATGTTTAGACCCTCATGTGTTTTTCTAACCCCCAATTAGCTCTAACCCCCACACTTCTGCTGGTTCATTAACACAGACCTACTAAATAAAAAAAAGATGGTTACTTTTAGACCTTTTTATACTTTTGACACACTCAACCAGCGTCATGATCTTACCTAAGTACTGTCCAATTCTGTATGTCGTGTTTGTCTCTCTATGTAATCTTGGATTGGCTGTATTTGAATACTTTTAGTGATACTTACAATTAGTGGCACTAGCATCTTTATTTTTCTGTTTCAATGTCTTCATTTTTGTAATTTCTTTATTGTAATTTCTTTCTGTTTCAATGTAAAGCACTTTTAGCTGTCCTGTACATGAAAGGTGCTATATAAATAAACTTGCCTTGCCTTTAAGACGTTTTTTTACCCACTGAACATTTCGGAAAATAAAATAAAAGATGAAAAAAAATATGTATTTTTATGTCTTTCTAGGACCAGCTGACATGTTGGTGAGAATGAAAAGATAAAAAATGCTGCTGTGTGTGGTCTTTTCTCTCTCTCTTACTGTGTGTGTGATTTATGAGGCATCGCTGTGGTTTACCATCAAACCACAGGCAAGTCTGAACATGAACTCTGTGATGCTGCGGCTTCAAGCAGTGACTGATGGTGTCAGCGTTGGTTCACTGCGCTGCACATCACATGTCACATTACAAAGACAACGCAGAGAAAACGCTGCAGCCATTCTTCCTGAGCATTATCTGTGAAATGTACTATTTAATGATCATATATTAGCTCTAAATGGAAATTTAATGAGGCAGACATAAAGCAGAGATGCTCCACTGCTCTTTATACTCTTCTGTACGGATCCTTACTCTTAATTGGTTCTGTGACCTTTCATAGATCTAAATTAGCCTCCAGTTTCCTCTTCAAAGACTTTATAGTCTTAAATTAATTTCTTTTTCTCAATGCCTTGGTCATCATTACGCCATCTGAGCCTCAGAAGCTTGGTTCATTCCACATATGAAGATAAGATCGCATGGAATTACATTATATTTCAGGGGATTCCTGCCATAAATACAACCACACATGCTGGCTCAGATGCTGCATATCAGTTTAAACTACAAACATTTCCACTTTATCTACACTTACAGGATAAATCAGATTTAAAATCATAAAGTAGTTCATCTGAAATTTTGGATTTACTTATCATTTGTAAATGTATTTAATTAGATGTATTATGAGCAGATAAAATGTTTACATGTGTCATTTATTTGGACCCCATTTGGTAAAATCTCTATAAGTAAAAAAAAAAAAAAAGCCTGCTCAAGTCCACCAGTTTAACCGCTATGACATGACTCTTCAGGTGCACCTACGGAGGGTTTCCAGAATAACCAGCAGCATTTTATACACTCACTGGGAAAAATGCAGCCCTGATATTTCCTCTTTCTATTCATGGCGCTCCACGGTCTCATACAAAACACAAGTAGCAATTCTTGTGAGTTCCTGGAAACAACCGAGATTAAAAATATCTGAGTAATGGTTCATCTTGAAGGTCACCACTAATAAACTGGAACACACAAAGCCCTAACATTTACACACAGAGATCTCTGGCATACTGTACTGCATGTGTTGATGCAGGATGTTTCCGTGGAGATAGAGGATAGAAGTCATTCCATCTCCAACACTCCAACGTGAAAACCCCTCACCTATTTAAAATCTCTCTCACACCAAATTACTTTCACATGAACACACAACTGAATAGTTTGACATTTTTTAACAGATGAGAAAGCCTATAATCTTGTTCCTCACACTTTTCTTGGGTAGAAAGTTAACGTGGACTTCCTCATCAGCACAATAAAACAGGATGTGATTCAGATCATGACTTCCTCTGAGGAAAGTATGTAAAACCAGCAGCTTGTGGGCTGGAAAAAAGTTTTAAAATGTCAAAAGGGAGAAAAATCTAATTCATATTAGGTTTAAATGGAGAAAAAGAAACAATGTGGTCATATAATGATTTGATTCCCCATTTAAAGCAGTCTGAGGTTTTACTATGCAGTCTGATGACTACTATTCTTCTGTGATGAACATATAAAGTTTTAGGTACATTTTTGAGCTTTAGTTCCTAATCAAAGATTAAACATGACCCACTTTGAATAATATTCAAAAAGTCATATTAAATTTGCAGAATGAAATTCCTGAAGCTGAAAAATGAGGCTGACTCTCACCAGAGCAGATGGATGGACTGTGGATCTGAGTTGAACTAATCCCATTTTGTTTCCTTAAACATCTAAGTCTGAGATACATTAAGAGCACTTTGTGTATTTGGCTTTAAAATACATTACTCTGACAGGAGAAACATGTATTACATTAAAACAGACAACTTGTGACTTGCAGTTCCAGGTTTTTCTCCTGTCTCAGCCTGGTCTGAGCATCACTAAAAGCAAAGGTGGGTTAAATGAGCCATGTGGTCCAGCCTTCCTGCAGGTTTCCAATCAGCTTCCAGCAGCTTGGAGCTACAAAAGGTTTCACCTAATGACTTTGCATATGCTTGATGATGTGAACACAGACAAACATGCAGGACTCATTTAATAAATGCAAATATTTGTCCCCAAAGGAAAAAAGGAAAACATCCTTTTGCCAGCAGGTGATTTAAATACACACTGAGAGAACATTTGATCATCTCATTTTGCTGCATTGTCATGCTTAAATACTCATTTTGTTCTCTCCTGTTACCTGGGAGCCTTTAATGAAAGTTCAGCGTGAGGAATAAATAATTCCTCATTAAAATCCTGACAAATGAACAAACATTTTGGCTGGTGCTATATTTTAACTAGCCTTTATAGCTCTTCATCCTACACAGTAGCCTCATCTTTATAGCTTAATTTGAACAAACATCCCTACATTAAAAGAAAAGCCTGTGTTTATAATGATTTTAGAGTTTAATGATTTTACAAGTAATGAATTACAAATCTAACAAAACTTAATGCTGACTCCATCTGTTACTGATCACCATGTCTAGTGTTGAATGTAATATGGGATATAATAACGGTGACAGAATGAGAATTTCTCATAGGAGAACATTTTCTGTTGGAAAAAGTGAGAAGTGTTTATAGTGGTGTGTTAACTGTGTGATCTCTGCTTACAGTTTTCCTGCAAATAGCAGCAGCTGCAGCATCTTTGGATGTAAAAATTAGGGATAAAACAGTTTCAGTGATGCAGGAGACATTCATGCATATTCTTTTAGTTACCGGTAACTAACCAAAAACTTTTTTTTTTACTTGGAGAAGGTGCTGGATACAGGTAAATCGTATGGGCAGGATGTTGTGACAGCAAATTAAAAAAATATTAAACTACATCAGTGTTTTTCAACCTTTTTTGAGCCCAAAATACATTTTTTTTATTGAAAATACACATCCACAAGGCACACCACCAGCTAAAAATGTAAAAAAAACAAACAAAAAAACAAAACTTTGTCACTTATATGATATAAAATAATTTTCATCAAAGTGTCTTGACTAAAGATTTAAATAAACACATTTTAAAAACAGATTATCATCTTTACTTTTTCCACTCACTGCATGTGAAACCTGGACCTGCGTGGATGAACACAGAACTGATTTCCTGGCAGGAAGTGAAGAAAGACCCACAAAGTTTTTCCTCAACAGCTCTCAGTCTATCTCTGCTTTCAGTCTTTGTAGCTGCTGCACTTAAAAAGCTCACCTCACACAGGTATGTTGTGGGAAATAAAAGCAGAGTCAACATAGTTTTGTTTGCCAGAATAGGAAACTCCTCGGCAGTAATCAGCCAAAAACTGTCCAAAAAGCTAATCCAGCAAAGCTTTAAGCACGATTTTGTCTCAGTTCTGTGAGTTCCTCCTGTTCCTGCAAAGTCAGGTGGTGGTTGTAAGAGATCCCATATCCTAAAAACGTTCCCTTTGCATATATAATAAAGTGGCATATTTCCCCTTAAAAACCAGTAAAAACATATTAAGGTAAAGGTAAAACACAAACCTACATACAGACACAATTCAAAATATATTTGATTGTAAAAAAATTCATAATTGAATCTTTTGTTGTGACAAAACCTCCAGTTTTAAAATAAAAAAAACCTTTTATAAACTAAACCACTACTGTCTGAAACTGTTTATTTTCCTCCACTAGGTCCTCATTAAGACCCAAAACTGACAATAGTGTTAATTAGCTGATAAGTGCTATCTGCCGTTCACCCACACACCTACAATTATAAGCTTCATAACATTTTATCAGAGCCACGCGAAGCAGTTTTTCAGCTGCTTGTATCACCTCCCACAGGCTCGTCTCCTCACTGGAGATGTATTTATCTCACTTAATGGGAGAAAATGCCAAAGCAAAGAGTCACCACATGCTGAGACAAAATGTCACAAACACAAGATCTGCTGAAGTGGAAAACAATATTGTAAACACATTGAGTATTTTTACCCTAAAGACAATGAAAGCCTCACTGATTCATGCAGCAGAGCTGCTCTGGAGTCTGTTTATCAGATGCACTTAAATGTTCAGCTTGCTAAAGGAACTAAAGCAGCATGCAGAGAGGATGATGTCACAGTGAAACAACAACTACAACTTGCTGCAGTTACACAAAGCAGAAAGCTTTTGTTTGTAAAGCAAGACATTAAATACCACAGTGTTCTACCATGAATTATTAGGATTTACTTTTCTGGGTTCAGTTTTAAACAGTGTACCAATAAATGTTACCAGGTTTGTTTCCAGTATGTGGTTTAATATTTTTTTATGTATAAAAAAAGAAAATACATTTTTTTTAAATTTAATAAAAATGTTTAATGAATAAACAAAATAAGAAAAAAAGTTAAGAAAAGACAAATCCAACTGAATGTTCTTATTTAAGTAGTACAGACTGTCTAAATGCCCCATCATACTCCTTTTACATGCATAAATAGGTATGTACTTTACAAAAATCATCCTTTGTGTTTCCACCAGAGGGCAGTGCAGAATATAGAGTTAAGCTTTAAGTGTCCAGTGAACAGTGAGGTAAATAACAACACAAATACATAAACCACAGGACTCAATTTACCATAACACAATGTATTGTTTATTGCTGAAAAGGAAGGAAGGGATTTCAGAATTCACACCTCACATCATGGTTAACAAGCAAGGCATTTTTGTAAAAACCTTATTTTGTTAAAGGGACAAATAAAGACCTCATATAAAAAAAATGGCCTTTTCCTAACGTTTGTTCATGGGCTGAGTTTTTAATGGTTAATGCACATTACCAGTTGGAGACATAAAAAGAGGCAGTGCAGTGATGGAGGGGATGTTTGCAGCCTTTAAACACATTATAACTTCCTCTTTATTCTTTCATGCTCTGTATCAATCTTTTGCAAAGTGCATAAATGGACCTTAAAGCTGAAAAACGTCTTTCTTTTTGACAAAGTGGCCTCAAGTGCTGTTTCTCAGGTGTCAACATGAATACATTTCACTCAGTCTGTCACTGTGTGTCAGACAAGCCCTACAAATGTCAACTGACAGACACTTTGGTCACCTCATTGCACTCTGTGTTCAGCTGACAGACTCCTTTAAGCCTGACTGGCACGACTTCCTGCTGCCTCCTGCATATTTACACAGTCCACATTGTTCCAGCCGTGGTTGTAAGAGAGGTGATGAGAAACACAATAAAATTACGTCTCTGTAACAGGTAAAAACCAATAGTCTGGGAGACAAATGACAAGGTTAACAAGAAACAACTTTACTATGTTCTCCTGACTTACCGGTGGTCCCAGTAATCCCTGTTTTCCTGGAGGGCCGGCATTTCCTGGAGCTCCAGGAGAGTTTAACTGAATGGACAAAGCCAAACAATACAGTTAAATTCTCCTTTCATAATAAATAATTTAGTTTGTTGAGATGTGTGCCTATGTTGCAGGGTGTGTTTCATAGTAATCTTGTACACAGAAGAATTTCACATTCTTTTGTTGTAAAAATCAATTAAATCATTGTTACTACATCAGATATTTCTCGGTGATCTGTGAATCTTTGAAGGTTTAATTTCTTATAAAAAATTGTTTTGGAAAAATGTCAGCAGGGAAATATCTCCGAGTAAGCCCTGGTCATCCTGGTTACAGGTTTTAGTATGGCGATAAGTCATGTTTGTTCAGTTTACCACAGTAAATATTTGTTATGTGTGGACAAATGGACAAAAACATTCCAGATGAACAGGACAAAGTGAGCTGTAAGTGTGTCTTGTGTCAATCTTGCAGATGTGTTGTGAATATTTGCTGGAATTAAATCATAAATGTGTCTGAATATGGTCACATAAATCCTCATCATCCTCAGTTCATTTATAAAGCCCTTTTACAGCAGCTGCAGCTGAACAAAGTCCTGTACAACAGCTCAGTTAAAACACAAAGCATAAAAAACAAAATAAAGCACATAAACTCAGTATGTAATAGTAATAATTACCATCAAGCTGAATATTTTCACGGACATATCAAGCTCCTCCACAGTTCTACAGAATGATGAGAGGTTTATTTCTGCTCACTGCCTCCTGCTGGTACAGATGAAAAGTTACACTATTATAATTTTAGATAAAACTACACAACTCTACACTGAACCTCTTTTTTTTCTGCTCTTTTGCAAACTTTCTGAAACACTGCTGAGTATCTGAACAGTGCCTGATGTATTAACTGTAACTTAAGTGCTAGTAGTAACTCGCCCCTCCCTCTCCTGCAGTGCAGGATGTAGGCATGAGGTGGGAGTGTTGGCAATATCTTTCTGCACCCGCTCACTTGTTTTTTTCATGACAGTGCACATGCAAATGGTACCAGTCTGAGTTTTTTTCCCTGTTGTCTCTACACACCTCTCGCAGCGTGTGGAGCCCATATGGCCATGTACACGAGTCTGCTCTGATATGAAGGAATGAATGAAAGCTTTATTGTCATTGAGCCAGCACCCCAGCATCAATGGAATTACAATCCAGTTCAGCCCAAACACACGAACATACAGGACAGAATGAGGAAGACTGAGGTGCATCATTTGATATATCTGTCCTGATAAGAGCTCTGCATGATACATTTGTGGTAAAGCTTAAGGGGGAAAAAGTAAAAACTTATACATTTTAAAACCTTGTATAACTTATAATTAGATGTCTAAACGTAATGCAATCATGGTTGTTTTTATTCTGTCTTTACATTCACTTGAACTTCCAACAGAGTTTCAGTCAATGCATTTTAAACTACATAATATTTCAGATTTAATAGTTTAAATCCAGTTTTTGGTACCAGGAAACTAAATTTACAAGCCTGTCTAATAACTGAGAAAATGTAGCTGCTCTTCCTGCTTTATGAATAGCATAGGTGGTGTGTATTTATGTCTTCCTGCCACAACTTCCTCTCTACTTCATGAAACCAGTGTAGCATAAAATAGATACAGATACGGAAGTCTTAGTACTTGTTGGACTTAAGATGTCTTCTGAGAGCTATGAGACACCAGATTTTATTGCAACAGTGCAATACAACAAAGGAGTTTGGAAAGATGATGAGAGAGAAAGAGATGGTGTTTATGTGACCGGGGTGGTGGCCAACTACTAAAAGTCATTTCTTAAAAAGCTAAATGTAAAAATCTATTGTTGGCCACCTAAGGTTCTCCCTAATAATCAGGGTGAGCAGAGTTAAGAATAGTCACATTTTTTGTCCTAAAAAGATTATAAAAAAAATAAATACATAAAAGAGTCCACCAGGTACCCCCATAGGTCCTCACTCCCTGACTGCTTCACCAGCCACTTGTCTCGTTCCAATCGTCATGGAGGAGACATTACACACCCAATATGGAGGGCACTTCGTCTACCAGCTCCGGACTCCTCTGCGTCACCGGCAGCTCTGAATCCCTCTGCGTCTCCAGGCCGCTCTGGATCCCGCTGCGTCTCAGGCTGCTCTGGATCCCGCTGCGTCTCAGGCCGCTCTGGATCCCGCTGCGTCTCAGGCCGCTCTGGATCCCGCTGTGTCTCAGGCCGCTCTGGATCCCTCTGTGTCTCAGGCCGCTCTGGATCCCTCTGCGTCTCCGGCCGCTCTGGATCCCTCTGCGTCACCGGCCGCTCTGAATCCCGCTGCGTCACCGGCCGCTCTGGATCCCTCTGCGTCACCGGCCGCTCTGAATCCCTCTGCGTCACCGGCCGCTCTGAATCCCGCTGCGTCACCGGCCGCTCTGGATCCCTCTGCTTCACCGGCCGCTCTGAATCCTTCTGCGTCACCGGCCGCATAGCCTCGATTAGCGTGCCTTTTATGCTGCAGCGTCGGCTCCCGGCTCCCGGCTTCCGGCTTCTGGCTGCCGTGTGCTGCCTTGCGGCAGGTTCTCTCCAGGCTCCTCTCCCTTCCCGCAGGTTGTCCTCCTCTGTTGCCATTTCAGCTTCTTA
The DNA here is from genome assembly GCA_037177535.1 of Pseudomugil gertrudae. Taxonomy (NCBI): domain Eukaryota; kingdom Metazoa; phylum Chordata; class Actinopteri; order Atheriniformes; family Pseudomugilidae; genus Pseudomugil; species Pseudomugil gertrudae. The sequence continues at coordinate 19,420,597 of JBAMHV010000018.1, forward strand.
AATTAGTCCTTAGTGCTCCCACAGCTGTTGCCCCTTTCAGTTGATTACAGCTGGGGTTGATTGGTGACAGGTTTGCAGGCTCTCTGAAGCCATCATGCATGTAAACAGCACACCATGCATGATCCACAATAAACCCACAAAACATGCAAACCCAAGACATGCACAAAAAACGAGTCTCCACAATCCAACCCTGTCACATATAATAGTTCACAGTCACTGCACACCAAACATCTCTCCACAGCCTCTCTATTCTTTGATTATGCACGTTTCTTCCAGTGATGAAACTATTTCTCTCTGTAATAGGAAAGAATAATTACAATGGAAATTCATATGCAATTACTGTGCTGACATATTTTTTAAGAACCAGGTAAACATTAAAAAATATCATCAACATTATAGGAACCAATACTATTTTGAAGTACAAAGTTATTCACTTCTTTTTTTTTTTTTTTTTAACGTGTCTGTCCAGCATCTCAGCAGCAGAATGATGGTCTGGCTGCTATATTGTGCTGAGCAATTT
>JBAMHV010000018.1:19425023-19451840 GCA_037177535.1 Pseudomugil gertrudae
CCGGATTGTTGTTTTTTGTTTGAAACACTTCTGAAGAAAATGACAGGGAACTTTTCCTTAGCTGCCATTATCTTTTTTGTTTTACCCCCCCCCCCCCCCCCCCGTTAGCTAATTTAGCTAGTTTATAATTTTTTTTAAATTGTATTTATTCTTTTTATCAATGACTGACAAGTGCTTCATTTGCCACCTTAATTGGTGGAACGTGAATGTTGTCAAGAAGACTGCAGTATGTATGATGCTATGTCTATGTACTATATTCTGCCACGAGAAATACTATAAACATGGCTGGACACATTCGCCGACACCCAAAATAGCTAGTTTTGACAACTGGGAAAATCCTATCGCTGGTTCAGGGAATTCTTCCATCCTCATTTGCAATAAAACTTGCACAGACTCATCTCACGCAAAAGCTATAACTACTTAAATAACTAGTTTTATTTTTCAAGCAATAATCAAAAGTGAGTTAAAAACTATAGTTAGGACCTATAAATCTATGACAGTAAATTGAAGCAAACGTGTTATTCACCTCTTCCTGAAAATAGCACCAAAAAAACTAAACAAAAACCTCTTTGATTTATTCATTTTCTACCACTTATTTCCGGGGTCACGGGGGGCTGGATCCAATCCCAGCTGACATCGGGTGAGAGGCGGGGTACACCCTGGACAGGTCACCAGTCCATCATTCCCCCCAGCCATAAATCTTTGATATTTTTTAATAATTAAACAATTATCAATACAATTATCCTGAGAAAACTGCTTGTCATACAAAACATATGACATGAAATACATTTTAGACACATGGCCATGTTCTCTGCTTCAGCAGGGCAGGTACATCACTGAGGTATTAAATTATAAGAACATATACACAAGCAAAGAAAATCTGGAATACAACTTTCTTAATGTAGAATTTAATATTATCAGAGAAACAGAAAAATAAATATATATATATATTTTTCTATTTGCAATAAAAATGAGAATAAAATCGGAGAATGTCTTTCTAGCTCACCAACATACCAGTTCTAGACCAGCTGGCATGTTGGTGAGAATGAAAAGATAAAAAATGCTGCTGACTTTGGTGTCTGTGTGTGGTCTTTATTCTCTCTTATACTCTCACTCAGAAAGATGTGTGATTTATGAGGCAACGCTCGGGTTTACCATCAAACCACAGGCGAGTCTGAACATGAACTCTGTGATGCTGCAGCTTCAAGCAGTGACTGATGTGTCAGCGTTGGTTCACTGCGTTGCACATCACATGTCACATTACAAAGACAACGCAGAAAGCTGCTTTGCCTGAAGAGAAAACACTACTTCGCAGCAATTTTCCTTATAGTGTTTAGCATTATCTGTGAAATGTGTGAATTAATAATTATATATTATCTTTAAATAGAAATTTAATGAAGGAGTCACAAAGCAGATCTACTCCACTGCTCTTCTGATGTGCTTTTACCTTTCTTAGATCTAAATGAGCCTCCAGTCCTGGTACTACTGCATCCCAGTGCATTTAATATGGTTGACTGTAGCATCTTAATAAATCTGCTTATAAAAAGGGTAGAAGTTCCCCAAGGTCTGACCTCACCGCTGCTGTTAAACTACACAATTTCACATGTTAACATTCTGAAAAACAACAAATATTTTACCAGAATTATGCTGATGATTCTTTGTCTTTACAAATATGATAGATCTTTCTACTTTTTTCTTCACTTTTATGTCTTCTAATATGACATAGGAGAATTTGAACATTATATTTCTTCATAATTTCAGGATGTAGCCCACTTTACAACCAACTGCTATGAAGGGCAAATCATGTTTTGCAAAGTTCACAAGCTAAAACATCACTTTCATCAAACATCACTTTCTCTCTCACATGTCGTCACCCTCCCCAAAACCTTGGGTTGAGACCAGGGAGCAGAGCAGGGTTGGAGTCTGCATAAATGGGACCCAACTTGCATACTTCCCTCAACAATTCCCATCAGGGTTGTCTCTGTCCCCCGACCACCCAGAACAAACAAACCAAAAAGCATTAGTGGAGTAAATCACAATAAATCTCGTAAACATTAAAACAATAAAATTATCCGGACAGAAATATAAATGATTAAATGTGGTTTAATAAATATTAGATTAGATTAGATTAGATTAGATTAGATTGTTTATTTATTGGTTTCTTTTTGAACATAAAAAAAGAGTTAATAAGAAATGTACACACATAAGTACAATTAGACAATTAGTTTTCATTTCTTTCTTAGTAATCGAATGAAATATTCAATAAAATGTTCAAAAAAGGAGTAGGAAGAAGCAAAGCTTAGATCTATTTTCTCTTTACTTTTATGTCTTCTAATATGACAAGAGTATTTGAACATTATATTTCTTCATAATTTCATGATGTAGCCCACTTTACAACCAGCTGCTATGAAGGTCAAATCATATTTTACCTCAATTGTTTTTTTCAAAGTTCACAAGCTAAAACATCACTTTCATTTTCAGCTTATATGTTTTTCAATGTTAAATATTTCTTTTTTTTTTTTTTTCTTTTTAAACGTGTCTGTCCAGCATCTCAGCAGGCAGAATGAGGGTCTGGCTGCTATATTGTGCTGAGCAATTTTGCTTTGCCAAGAAGATCTTCATGTATATATGTATATATGTATGTATTTCTTACAAATGATCAAACACTATGGCCCTGATTTGGCTCCATAATGAGCAATCTTTCTAGCATCGCGTTTAAATTAACCTGCTCATGATCAGTTCCAAGTGTTTTTTTACAGCTTAGGGATGTTAATAAAGCAGTAAAAAAATGTATGTTATATGTTTATTCTATAAAGATTTATCTATAAAGCATCAATGTAATAACAAGTTCTGTAGGTTCAGGACTAATTTAAACAGTTGTAACATGGTCTTATGTTGGAATAGTGGTTCCTCCACCTTCTCTATTTGAGCTCTATTTATTGACTGATAGAAAACAAGACAATCTCTCTGAACGAAGGACAGCTTAACAAAGGTAACAGTCACTGAACAGTCACATCTCCAGCTTTTCCCAGCTGACTGATCTCACCTTGTCCACCAGCTGGAACTCAAAAGGGTTCAATGTTTTACATTAATCCAGAGGATCCTGCTCACACTCTCACTTTCACTCCCCAGGGCTTAAGTTTTTGGGATATTGTTCGAGAGACTCATCTCATGAACTGACTGATATTATTCTGCTTTAAGTGCTGACTGGAAAGTTTCCTTGAGTGCATCCAAAATTCTGATTATGACAAACCCGTCAACATTTTCAGACATTTTCAGTTGTCAAGAATGTACATGCATTTTAGAATTTGCTCAAATCTGTTTACTGGCATCGACGATCAGATCAAGGACTACTCCATATCTTTATGCTAGTATCAGGTTAATAGTCTCATAAAATTAGTGATTATACTTCCATGGAGAAAAAAAATTCTTATAGATATGTCAATTTACTGGTGTCGTCACACTGGTGATATATGCAAGGTGTTTCTGTCCTCAAGTGACCTCTTAACCACCTGAAGCAGCACCAGCTCATTGGAGTCTGGTTAGATTTCATTAGTGGCCAGTGGCTCCATGGCTTTCACTCTAGCTCGTATATATGTAGCATGCATTTACAGTTTTGGTTTGAGATCGTGACTTAGTTTATTTCTCCAAGGCAGAGAACAGAAAATGTGAACATTCATGACATTTAAAGAGCTTCAGAAAAAAGTGAAGATGCAAAAAATCAAGTTTATAAAAACTGTATGAAGAAAAGATGCTAAGAAACGTTTAGCTCTGCAGCACCAAGAGTTCAAATGTAAGGGGTCAGGTACCCAGAGACATCGCCGAGGTAAAGAAAGAATAAATATGATCCACTTTGAATATTCAAATAGTTGCATCAATTTCACAGAAAGAAATTCCTTAAGATGAAAAATGAGGCCGACTCTTGATAGAGCAGATGGATGGGCTGTGGGTCCTTACCACGTAACATTTTGGCAAATAAATAATTGAATTTAACAATTCCCATTTTGTGTTCTGAAACATTTAGGTCTGAGATTTATTAAGAGAAATTTGTGTGTTTGGCTTTGAAAGGTCAGGAGTTAAACTGAGTCAAAAACATCAGAGCCGAGCAGCTTTTTGCCTGTCGGTAATTAATATTATAAAAGCTGATAAATTCATAGTCTGGTCATAAGCCAGGGGTCTCAGGCTTCCTGCAGGTTTCCAATCAGCTTCCAGCAGCTCAGAGATCCAAAAGGTTTCACTTCTCATGTTGAAGCAAGCTGCTAGGTTCATCTTTAATTAGACCTCACAGCTCAGTCACATCTCCAGCTGAGAGACAGCAGCATACTTTCCAACTCATAAACACACACACAACGCAGACGCTTGTACTTCAGTTTTATTATTCTGGAAAAAAACAAAAATCAAAACAACACTGAGTAAAAAATAAATTACATCCTTGAATTTATTTTTAAACATCTTGGTCAGAGGTTGTCCTCACAAACTGATGGTCCAGGAAACGGACTCAACCGAGGTGATGTTTGAACAAAAAAGTTAAACTGGGTTTAAAATTCTGGCTCATTTTATTCACTGACAGAATAAAACACTTCAAAATAAGGAGTTCGTGGTGGAGATTCAGCAACAAACTAATCTAAAAACTCAGAATATAAATTAATCCAAAGTCATTTTATCTTCTGTTGGCGTTGATGGGTTTCTGTCATCAAGTCAGCATCCAGTTCCTGCATGGAGATCCAGTTTTCTCTTGTTTAGCTTAATAACAAATCTTACAAACTTCTAGATTGTGTTGGAAAAAAATGTAAGAGCAGAAAAATTAAATATTTTTGTAAAAAAAAAAAAAAATCACACGTTAAAAGAAGGATGTTTAAAAAACGACTCATTTGTTGAAATATTTAAGTTTGCTTTCTACTTCACTGAAAATAATTTGTTGCCACCAAGCTTGACAGATCCTGCTGACACAACCTAACAGAAGTCAAAAACATTTACAAACGCACATAATCTCTCCGGAAGTAAACTATTATTGTGTGGTTTTACATCTTAGACTTTTATCAGCCTTCTGAAACACAAAGCATCATCAGATGGAGTTTAACACTATAATAACTGCTCACACAGACAGAATTTACGCAACTGTAAAATGTTTCTGTGGCTCTATGTAACCCGAAAATAATACAAATTGTAAATGAAGAACAAAACATGCAAAACAGACAATTGCTGTGAAACTGTAAAAAAAAAACAAACAAAAAAAAACTGGTTGCAAAGTTTAGGACCCTTCAGTATAAAACGATGGAGGAAAACGTGAGAATCACTAAATGATATGGCTTTACAGAAAAATGTATCTTTAGAAGACATGTTTTATTTAAACCACTTAAAAAAACGAAGTCTAAATGAAAATATTTCAACATTAAAAGGTTACTGAAGGATACAAAGAATGGAAATGCTCAGCAATTCACCAAGACACCTTCAAGAACAATATGTTTTCAAGAAAAACCAGGGGAAAAAAAGGTTGTAGTACTTGTAGGACCATTGGGAGGCACTTAAGCAACCAGGAGGGGTGAAAAACAATATATATAAAAAAAACTAAATTAATTAATTAAACAACATAAATCATTTTTTTCTTGAAGTTAATTCAATAGCATAGGTGAGTTAAAATAGTCCCAAGCTCATACCCCATCCCGTTTCCTCTAATGTCTGTAAGAAATCCTCTACATCAGGCACTTGTTGAGTAGTTCATAGCGGTTTCAAGCTGGCCAATTAGAAACAGCATGTGGCCTGCTGTTCTCCAATCACTTCCTCTTAGTTAGTTAGTCCAGACAGTGCCTTTCCTCCTCTCTTTAGTCTCCTCTTTGATCCAACGTTCTCTCCCTCCTTCCCTACGCTCCTGGAGCTTCTGTACATGCCAGGAGACCGCAGCTCGATGCCATCGTCTGTGGGGTCATCTGGAGACACGGGTTGGGGGGCTGGGTAGTTGGGCTGGTAATAGCGGTACGGGTCGTCCTCTTCGACCTCGCCGTAGTTTTGGAAGACATTGGACGGAAGTTGGACTGAGGGGACAGCGCCGCCATCAGTGTTATCTTCACCTTCTGCATTTCCAGCCAACCAGCACCCAGTCAGTCAGACACGCCGAGGATCAGGCAAAGCCCAAAACAAAGATGGCCGCCACCCGCCACCATGGAAAACAGTGTTTTAGAGATATTTTGGGAGTTTTTATTAGGTTAGGATTTGGAGAGGGGGTTTGGATAAAAAGAAAGAAGCAAAAGACATAGACAGACAAGGGTTACCAAGAGTTACCAAGGATAGCTAGCCATGGTTAAGTGTCTAAACTGAAAGCAGTTAGAAGAATGTTCCAGACAAACAGCTTTATGTTAAAAGTTAGAATAAGCAACTATTTTTAAGTTTTAACACAGCAAGTATTAAATCTGTTACCTATTAGCTGACATTCAAATTGTCACAATTTAAATAAATTTATTGTTTTCAAGTTTTAATAATAACATCAAAGGTTTCTAAATGCTAAATTATGTTAAAACGTGCATATATGAATACAACTTTGGAGGTTTTAGTTGCTCTAAAAAGGTGCGTGGAGTTATGGAAATTTACAGTATAAAGTCTGTGAAGCCTGAAGATTAAAAAAGAGGCACTGGGTGATCATAATCTAGAAGAAAAGGTCAAGAAAATATGATTGTGTCAGTGCAGGTTCATTTTATAGCCTGGTTATTGTAGAGCTAATTACAATATATAAATAAATATATATGGTTTATTAATATTTTATTAAACAGACACACTTTTATCATTTGATCATTAAAAACTAGTGAACTACTTTAGACTATAAAACTAAACATACAGATTAAAATCTTTAAAGTTGCAGATGCAGAGTGTAATAGCCTACATCTTCTGTGAGATGGATTAAGACATGGTCAGTTGGTGATAGCAGAAATAATGACATTTGTAAATTAAATAAAAATTCTAAAATTAATTTTATTTTTATTTTATTAAAGCATAATAAGAGACTTATTAATATAAAGCCAGAAATCAGTGATAATCATCACAGTTTTTCCATAGTAATCTTAAAAACAGCCAAGAATATTTCACACTTTTCACACTGATAGCAAAATATTTATTTGAGTAATAAAATAAATTGAGAAAGTATTCTGTCACAGAATATACAGTATGAAAAAAAAATTGATATTTAAAAATATATACTTCTTTTAAATCTCTTTCTTGAGATTTAAATGTTGTATATTTTGTTATATATTCTGTGACAGAATACATTGTCTCAAAACTTTTTTAACTTAAATGTTGGACTTAAAATTATTATTTACTATTGAAAAGAATTGCTATCAAAGATATAATTGTCCTTACATAACTTTTTTCCCCTCTCAGATTGCCTACTTTCTTGCATTCAATAAAAAGACAAATAAAACTCCATATTTGTGAACATGTCTCAGTAGTCACTAAGATGCTATGCTGTTTAGGAGCAAGGCCATGGGAATGGGAGGAGGGCAGACAGATGCACAGAAACAAACAAAAAGAGGGAAAAAATGATTACAACATGCAGACATTACTCACAGAATGCTCCCAGCAGGCTGCAAGCTGAACAGCGCCTTTAAGCTGCTGTGTTACCTTTAACCTCAAATCACATTAAACATGAACATAATCATGCATCTGAAGGTTAATTAAGACTCCTGCAGGGTTTTCTGTACAATAACTGTTTGCTGATTTCTACATGTGGTGAAAATTAGCTCAGTGGTCTACTACTCCTCTAAATGCCCTGAAAACATGCCGTGGTGTCTGCTTACAAACTGTGAAGTGCTTCAAATATAGTTAAATGTGTAATTAATTAGTGTTGTATATGTCAGAAAACCCCACAAAGAGCATATTCATTATCTGATTAAATCCACACTCACCACACCTGAGGGATTTAACACCACAGCTCAAAAAAACATGCTAAGATGCAGATTTCAGTGGGCATGTGGTTACTGTGAGGTCATAGTTTGCTGATGTGTGGAGCAAAGCATGCAGTAACACACATACAGATACCTTCAGTCACAAGAATGACAAAAGCTACACCACAAAGGTTTTTCCACCCAATGCACAAGACATTTTCTCATAATTTATATTTTAGTTTTTGTTAGAATTTAGTTGGCTTTCTTTTTTTCATACTGACTCATACTGAACTGTTCAAATTGGTTTTCTTGAAGGAGGTATTGGAGTGATGTAATAAACAGCTAAAAGTTAAGATAACAATGTTATCTTATATTTTCCAGCAGCTTGTCTTGCTTTTAAAAGAAGCCAAAGTGTCCAGAGTAACTACTTTAGTGGGTATCTAAAGAGACTGCTCTAACAAATGTCTAATGTTTTGGGTGACATGAGCAACTATAACAGAACTGATACTGAAGAATCTTTTTTTTTCTTAGAGTCGATGTTTAATTTGTGGCACCTTGTTGTCTGGATGTTTACTTTAATTTTCCATCCAAAACAAGCCAAGTGTGTGATGCTTAAAATGACTCATGGTATTAAAATTGCACATATAAAGACAAATATCTTGTGTCTTTCAGAGATGCAACTTGAATACACACATGCAAGCTGATAACAAAGCAGAATTCTGCATCTTACTGTAAATGTATTTCTAAGGGTTATCTGTAACTCTTTGAAATACACAGTGTGTGGGATTATATAATTTAAGTAGTCTGTTTAACTCAGTGGCTGCTTTATAACATGAAAAGCAACTGAGTGAATTAAACAGTTCACTCGTTGACCCTCAATTAAAATGACAAACCCAGTATAGACATGCTTTCATGCTTGGTAACACCCTTTATATTAACACTGTTAAATGTGCATATTACTTAATACACTGAATTTGATTTTCTGTTTCTACTCTGCTTTAAGGTTCTAAGTATCTGATACTACAGCCTTCCAGTGTGTGGCTGTAATTACACAGCAATCAGACTGATGGCCGTTTACTAATAATCCATCCAACTGAATTGTTAACTTGGAGAAACTTTAAAATGAAGCTTTTTAGTTCACGTGCCCCACTTTCTGCCTGGAAGCTACTGTACTTACCTCCAACATTGTAACCCACACAGGAGTTCTGGTCGCAGTATCCTGGAGGTCCTGGTGGACCAACTGGTCCAGGAACTCCAGGCCGACCAGAAGTTCCAGGATTTCCAGGTCGCCCTGATGGACCCTGGTTGCCAGGTCTGCCTTGTCCTTGGGCACCTGGACAGGAAGACAAAAAATAATAATATAATAAACTGTTTACCGTGCAGCAGTATGAATTATTTTCATTATTTAAAATATGAAAAAAAAAAGTAAAAGTAGACTGAGAACTAAAATAACATGGCCTCCAATGAATTTATTTTATTTACCAGGAGGTCCTGGAGGTCCTCTGGGGCCTTGGACACCAACCCCTGCAGACCCCTTCTCACCCTTCTCTCCTGGTTGACCTGAACACAAAGAAACAACATTGTTTTAATTATGCATTAAAGGGTAATTCAAACTTTTATTATGCTTCTTGCTTAGCAAAAACCACAGGAAGCATCTTGTTTAAAAGCATGAAAACACACATCTTGCACCACGAGGTGAGGTCTGAATACCACTGCCTTTTAACTGAAACATCAGACTTTCAGATGTAAACATGTTTACATCAGACTTTCAGATGTAAACATGTTTGCATAATGCCAGAACCACCTGAACCTAAAGATGAATTGACAGGATTTTTCTGTAAAAAGTGACTGCACTATAATAAATACTCATCTCAAAATGTCAACCACGAGTTGCTTTTTAAAAATTTCCCACTGTGCAATGTGACAGTGTGATTTCTGCAGGCCACGTTCTTCCTCTAAAAGTCTAATCGACGGCATCACCTCTTTCTCCTGGGTTTCCGTTCTGCCCGTTCTGTCCTGGGAAGCCTGGTCTTCCTGGTGGCCCCTGTTCTCCTTGGGGCCCAGGGGTTCCTTGTCGACCTGGCTCACCTGGGGGTCCGGGTACTGTTCGGATGGACACTGGTGGACTGGGAACATGGTTCAGGATGGAGTTGTAGCGTGCCATGTGGCCTTAAAAAAAATAGTAATCATAGTTTGAGCCAAACTGGAAGAATCTGAAAATTGACCATCATTAACACAAAATCAATGAATCAGAAGGGCCACAACATAACACAAAAACATAACAATGTAAAAATCTGGCCTATATGTTGGATGAGTGAGAAACAAGCATCTCTAAAGGCCCGGACAGCTGAATGCTACAGGGATGTTTTAACAGTGCAGATGTGATGAAATATCTGAAACGTGTTATTAAATATGAATAGCTGCTCGGTAGATATAAATGACAAAATCTCCGATGAGCAAAGAGTGTAAGGTCCTGAAATCTTCAGCTGGAGAAGGGTTGGGTGGTAGGATCCGACCAATAACAGCTTTGTAAATAACAATATGCTGTGTTTTAACCTTCTAATGCACAAATAAATGAATGAATAAATGAAAAATACTTTATTGATCCCAGAGGGAAATTCAGATTGTAGTAGTTTTTTTTTTTTGATGACCAAGATTACCATCCAATATTTTTTTTACCTCCGCCTCGTGGAGGAAATGTCTTTTTGTTGGTTTGTTTGTTTGTCTGTTAGCAACATAACTCAAAAAGTTATTATTGGATTTTGATAAAATTTTCAGGATATGTTGGGAGTGTCACTAAGAACAAATTATTAACTTTTGGTCGGAATCTGGAAAAAATCCTGGATTCTTGATCACTTTGAAATTTTCAGTAACATTATGGTGCTGCTTGGCGAAGGTCTGTGCTCTCAGAGTGCTTTTCTAGTGTAATAAACAATGATAAGACATCCAAAATTTCTAATGAACCTAAAAGCTCCACGATACACAATCAGAGCATGTAAACTCTGACATAAGCCATACATGTGCAGCTGTGATATTCCCAGTAACAGTGTATCCTTCACATAAAAAGCTGATTTGATCCCAGTCCTACCCGTTAACACATCCTGAAACTCAGCAGATCACAGTTAAACACACACAGTGTTGTTACTCACTTTGGATCAGCTGCTCACAAACCTGCCTGGCGATGGCCTGAACTGATGCTGTTGACTGAAGGTCACCCTGAAAAAACAGTTTATCTAAAGTCATGTGAAACATTTATACTTGTGAGATGTTTTGTTTTGCCTTTTTTGTGTCTGAGATGCTGTAAAAATGACAGAAATGTCTCCAGATTATGGTTTTGACATTGCTTATGCTTGATGCTGTGAACACAGACACACTGTTTTATTTACTTCCATAAACACAAAGATTCATTCTTTAAAAGAAAAACATCCTTTTGCCAGCAGGTAATTTAAATATACACTGAAAAAATGTTTGATCATCTTATTTTGCAGCATTGTCAAGCTTAAATACTCATTTTGTTGTTTGCTTTTTCATTTTAGTTAACTAGTTTTATGTAATTAGAAATTGTTGGTTGGATATGAAAACATTTTTCTGGACATAGAAAATGTACTAAACTATTTTTGAGCTTGTAATGTGGAAAAACATGTGATTGTGATAAATATGATGGGTGTGGGAGGGAAATTTCGTGAAGGACAAGCGACTCACCCGTTCCCCTTTGTCCCCCTTGCCTCCGGGAGGACCCTGCAGCACAAACAGAGTTGATGAGAAAAGGAAAACAAACATGTGAAATTTAACTTGAAGCGAAACAAGCTTGTCAGAGTAGATTCTCATGACACGTTCCTTATTTTTATAAACAAAGATCCCAAATCCTCTAAAAACTTTGAACCCTTTCCATCTCACGTTGCAGTTTTCCTGAACACCCTTACGCAGGATTTATCGTTAACTCAAAAATAAGGAAATGTCTTAGATTTTTGGTTCACGTGTGGGAAACTTCTCTTTAAGCTTTATTGAAAAAGAAAACAGTAAAAAAAAAACAAGGATTAAAAAAGAGGTAAAACACAAACCTACATACACACACAATTCAAACACATAAAATATGTTTGATGGTAAAAATTTTCATAATTGAATCTTTTGTTGTGACAAAAAAACCTCCAGTTTAAAATAAAAACCTTTTATAAACTAAACCACTACTGAAATCTTATGAACTGTTTATTATCCTCCACTAGGTCCTCATTAAGACCCAAAACTGACAATAGTGTTAATTAGCTTATAAGTGCTATCTGCCGTTCACCCACACACCTACAATTATAAGCTTCATAACATTTTATCAGAGCCATGCGAAGCAGTTTATCAGCTGCTTGTATCACCTCCCACAGGCTCGTCTCCTCATTGGAGATGTATTTATCTCACTTAATGGGAGAAAATGCCAAAGCAAAGAGTCACCACATGCTGAGACAAAATGTCACAAACACAAGATCTGCTGAAGTGGAAAACAATATTGTAAACAGATTGAGTATTTTTACCCTAAAGACAATGAAAGCCTCACTGACTCATGCAGCAAAGCTGCTCTGGAGTCTGTTTATCAGATGCACTTAAATGTTCAGCTTGCTAAAGGAACTAAAGCAGCATGTAGAGAGGATGATGTCACAGTGAAACAACAACTACAACTTGCTGCAGTTGCACAAAGCAGAAAGCTTTTATTTGTAAAGCAAGACATTAAATACCACAGTGTTCTACACTGAAGTATTAGAGTTTACTTTTGTAAACAGTAAATGCTACCAGGTTTGTTTAACCCCTTAACACCTGACCTAAGATGAACTGGAGAGAAACTAAATCTGCATTTTTTGTAATAAGTCTAAGGTTATGAATAAATTTAATTGAAAAATTAATTAATTATTTGTTTTGTAAAAATAGTTGAGAAAATAAAAATCAAACTAAATGTTCCTATTTAAACAGTATGGAATAACTGTCTAAATGCCATTTTATACTCCTGTTTTACGCATAAAGAAGTATATTATTTTAAAATATCACTGCTCGTTTGCTTAAATGTGTCCTTTGCATTTCCACTAGAGGGCAGTGTAGAATATACTATACAGTCATTTGGCAGACACTTTTATCAAATGCAACTTACATATGATAAGCAGTCATTTAAACCATAGCTATTAACCTAACATGCATGTCTTGTAGGTGGGAGGAAGCCGGAGTATCCGGAGAGAACCCACACATACATGGGGAGAACATGCAAACTCCACATAGAAAGACCGCTGGAACAAACCTCCCAGCCCGGGCTCAAACCAGCGACCTCCTTGCTGTGAGGCAACAGTACTGCACCACCATGCTGCCATGCAATATAGAGTTCAACTTCAAGTTTTCAATGTAACTCTGTATTGTACGGTTGCTCTGAAGTGTTGCAGGAATCCAAAAGTCACAACACAAATACAAAAGCACAGCACTCCACAATTGTCCAAAACACAGCACAAAAGCTTACATGTAAATAAAAAGTTATTGCCTTTTAGAGGGGGTAACATTCATTGCCACTTAGATCCTGTGTCATAACGTTTCCTATTTCTCACTCTGTGTAGTTTAAATTCTGAGAAAAAAGGAAGGAAAAATCTGCAACTTTGTGTTACAGCTAATTGCGCTGTTGTTTTTAAATTACTTTGACATTTCAGGGCCACCATACAATAGAAAATGTGGTAATGGTGGAGGAGATATTGAAGCACATTAATAGTTGAAGTCATAAAAAGTAGCAGTGCAGTGATAGAGGTGATGTTTGCAGCCAATAAAAAACAACAATATAACTCCTTTATTTTCTTTCGTATGATGCATATCTGCTATACTGGTCAACACTGCCAGCTGTGGTTACCAGTGGTACTACATTTATTATGAAAATGGATTAAACTGCAGGTGTAAATGAGTTGCAAGACAGATAAAATGCTCAGTGTCAATCTTTTACAAAGGGAATCAATGGGTCTTAAATCTGAGGTTCAGGAAAAACTGTTTTTTTTTTTGTTTGTATTTCACAAAGCGGCATCAACTGCTGTTTCTCAGGTGTCAACATGAATACATTTCACTCAGTCTAACATTCCACTGTGTGTCAGACAAGCTCAACGAATGTCAGACTGGACAGTTAATCCAACTGACAGACACTTTGGTCACCTCATTGCACTCTCTGTGTTCAGCTGACAGACTCCTTTAAGCCTGACTGGCACAACTTCCTGCTGCCTCCTGCATATTTACACAGTCCACATTTTTCCAGCCGTGGTTGTAAGAGAGGTGACGAGAAACACAATAAAATTAGGTCTCTGTAAGGGGCAAAAACCAATAGTCTGGGGGTCAAATAAAAAGGTTAATGAGAGACAGCTTTACTGTGTTATTTCCTGACTCACCGGTGGTCCCAGTAACCCCTGTTTTCCTGGAGGGCCGGCATTTCCTGGAGAACCTGGAGCTCCTGGAGTTCCCTGAATGGACAAAGCCAAACAATACAGTTAAATCATGATACATAATTTAGTTTGTTTTAACTAGTAGTTGATTGAGATGTGTACTTATGTTGCAGGATGTGTTTTATAGTAATCTGCATTATACACAGAAGCATTTCATTCATTTGGCGTTTTCTTTTTAAAGCTTAGGTTTGTTTTAATTTTGATTTCTTTTCTTTACAACAAACTTTGAATCACCTTACATAAATATCTGAAGACCAGATTATTTTATACAAATTTATACAAATTATTGTACCACACTCAGAACAGGAAAGCCTGCATAAGTTATACACCGTGACTATTGACAAGAAACCAGGCCCAACCAATTCGGACTGCTCACTGCTGGGGTTCTTTGTAGGTTATACAATGAGCTGGTACAAACCAAGTAGAGAAAAACCAGCTTCTTTGTTGGGATCTGTTAGCTTCAATGGTTTCTTGAATGTTTAAGTAAGAATACTAAGAAGTTATCCTCAATCCAGCAGTAATGCAAGTTCCATTCAAGTGCAACTAAGGCTGTGAAAGCTAAAGCCTGTTTTGTTGCCACAAAGAGGTTAGTGTCAGGAAGAATGCCAAAAATAAATGATAATATTGTGTTTAAACTACCTCCCAATAATGCTGCTCATTTAGAAGAAGAAGGATGTAATTGTGACATTAAAGCAGGATATCTGATGCAAGCATCACCGACTTTAGAGTAGATTCTTTTCAACTTTGTATTCTGACAAGATTCTTTGAACAATTAATATATTACCAAAAATGACAATAAATGGTATTAAAGTTCAAGTTTGCCTTTTTTACTACGGTTATGTGTACAAGACCAATAAGTCTGAAATGCAAGAACAGAATCATTTATTAACAACAGCTAAAAAATAGTTTATTAAAAAAAAAACCCAAGTAGTGCAGCTGCCTCCGGTAACTCTTTCCAGCATTTACTTTAGTATTCATATGGTGAGGTGTGGTTAAAAATAAATCAGCGAGCTTGCTTTGGTTTTTTACTGGAGGCTTTGGAAGCTGACGTCGCTTCTGCAACAATTTTCTTGCTGTCGTCACTTGCTGCCGGTTTGTGTTTGTGCTTCAGTTGGTGGAATAAATTGGTGGTGCTGGTGTCCTGTTTGTGTCACAAGCATAAACAGCAGCACAAATGATAGTTTATTGGGACCCTCTGTAAAATCTGGATTCTTACACCAAAAGCAACACTGCAGGATTATCTGCAGAGTGTGGTTTGGCATTGTGCTGCTGATGGAAATAAGGTGATCTGTGAGATTTCCTTTCTTTTCTGCATTTTTAAGGTCACAATAAGTTTGACATGCCTTCTGCTTCCCCAACTCCCTAAAAAACCTCTCATATGTCAAAATGTAATTTGGACTTACCATTGGTCCTGGGGGGCCCTGTCTGCCTTGTGGGCCATCTTTGCCTTCAAGACCCTGTTGAAGTGAAAGTAGTGAAACCAATTTACTGTGTTCAGAAAACTGAATCAGAATCAGCTTTTTTCCACACATGGCGTGCAGATATTCATTAATTTCCCCAGTTATTTACTTGCTTTTATATATAGGACTGTCTTTAAAGAAAGCCTTTAAATATTTAGTAAACTGTTTTTTTAATCTGTTGACTAAAAATCAATAAAGCCTTAAATAAAAAAAGTAACTTTAAGAGTACCGGTTGTAGATTTTATACAATAATTTATCCACATGAGAAATTTCTTGCTGTTTTTTCAGTGTTTAGAGGTTCAGTCGAGACTCACTCTGGGTCCTGGAGGTCCTTCTCTTCCTTGAGCACCACCTCTTCCGGGAACTCCCTGAAACACAAGCAAAGATGAAACAACTCCAAATGCCTACAATGTACACACCTAAATAAGATATGGATATTTTAATATGTTTAGCTTTTCCTGCACTTTGTAGCTTTGAGATAAAATGACTTTTCTCGTCTTCATTTAAGAACTCAAAATGAGAAATCCTTTTTTTTTTGTCAAACAGAAACAAAAAAATCTTTTTAATTTGTTTCGAAGAATTTAGCCGAGGCCTCTGAATATACAGGTAGGTTGAAAAAACAAAACAAACACACAACTTTTTAAAGGCAAAAAAAAAGGTAAAGGTATAATTTTTTTTACTATTTTCCAGTTAAAACACTAAAAAAAAAGGAAAATGAAACTTTAAATATAAGTAAGCTGATAATGAAAATCGTATTTATGTTTGGAAGCATTCTGAACAACCATAAATCATTGTGGATGTTTGGATAATCATAAAATGTTTAGAAAAACAACCAAATGAAAACTATATAACATTATTTTGGTGTTAGTTCATACTGTCTAAATCCCAGATTAAATACGTTTTTCTGCTGTGTAGACCGATGGTACCTGTTGTCCTTGCTGTCCAGCATCACCTTTCTGTCCCCTCTCTCCTTGACTACCCTGCACATAAAGTAACACAGTGTGTGCTAAAGAGTTTTGATAAGACTGACTGGCTGAAGACATAAGGCCTTGTGTCCTACCGGGGGTCCAATAATAGAGCGCCCACTGGGTCCTTGTGGTCCGGGGGGTCCCTGAGGTCCAGGTACACCTATATCTCCAACAGGACCAGCTGCTCCCTGAAGAGAAGTAGAAACAGGTAAGAAAAAAAAGATACATATCAACCTAAGCTCGATGTAAGGGTACAGCTGAGACTTATCAGAGAGTGGGACACGTTATTCAAAAAGTCAGGTTTGTCTGATAAAAGCAGCATGAACACAATCTATGTCTGAAAGAACGTTGCACCCAACTGATCCAAGTCCCCAATCAGACCGAGTGTAGCAGATTATCCAGGTGTAAACCCAACCGACTTTTCTATTCAATGTGCCATGCGTGTGAAGTCCATCCGTAAAAATCAAAATGATCATTTTAATATGCCATACCATGTGTCACACACACTGGCAGGTAATGTTTTAACATGCTGCAATGCTTGGGTGTGAAATATCTAAATGAGAAATGGTTTAAAGATGACCAACGGATGGCCAAGGATAAAGCTGTCTTTGGTTGTTATTGTGTATGTTATTACAATGGAGGTCTTAATGCTGAAAAAATAACTTTTGAAATGTAGTTTCTCAGACTTTAATGCTACAGGTCAGAAATGTGTTCATAATAAAAATATCAGTGTAAAGTAAAAGAAAAACACATAAAAGGCAATGCATATTTATTTTCACACCACCTTCCATGTACAGCAACAGTAAAAGCCGACAGATGTTGTAAAGAATAAAAACAACATAAAACCACAAAAAAATCCTAAATTAAATTAAAAAAATTCATAAGCACAACGTGCTTTTATCCAGCTCCGCCAGCGTGTTTCCTGCAGGATTGCAGCAGGTTTTGCATTGTGCAGAATGAGTTAATAACCTACATGGTTATTTTTTTCCTGCTAGTCCATTGGTGAAGAAGTTTACACGGCACCTCCGTTTGGGGTCAAACAATCTTTATCATTGAAACTGGTGGGATCAGCTAACATGTTGTTGTCTGATCTGCAGTTTGTCCATGTATTTTTTTAACTAGTCTTATCCAGCATTAAGGCACGCAGAAAGATAGTTGATGAGCGTGTTGAGGAGTGTGGGGAATGAGAAAAACCCATGTGGTGTGATTCTATCACACAGAATAATTAAAGTTTACAGTGAGTGAGATTCTGCAGATTTTAGTGTTTAAATGCTGTAAAAAGCGCTGAAGCAAAGAAAGAATAGTGTTACCACAAGAGGTTTTTGTCTCACACCATTTATCAGTGGAAATGTTTCCTGGAACACTAATGAGTTTTCTACAAGTCAGTGTTGTTTTGTTGTCATAGTTACATATTTGTTTTCTGCTGCTGTGTTTTGTTTGGTTTCCTGAATATTTTCAGCAACTCTGCACTTTGCTCAAGTTCATATAAACTATTACACTATAAACATGTAAAATGATTTGTAATGTGCTTTTTCTAATTTTACACTGACCCTGTGTTTGGAGTGAAATATGTTTTTATTATTCTCACAAACATAAAATAATAAAATCTGAAATATCACATTAATGGCAAAATCCCTTGTTTTTATTTTTATTTTTTATCTGTGTTAAATCTTTAAGTGGAACAACAGAACAACATCCCATTTAGCCAGCAGTGGATTCTTAAAGTGCAAACCAACACAACTTACCACGGGGCCCGGCTCTCCACGATCACCTCTGGCTCCTCTGATTCCAGGGCCTCCCTGTTGAAAATACAAAATGGTGATCAGAAACACATCAACAGGTTGTATCACCATTAGTGCTTTAAAGACAATCTTACAACCTAGAAAACTGACATTATTAGGAGCTTTGGTTGTGCATTCCACTTAAATTTAAGTACACATATGGTGCATAGGTACAAAGCAACATGCTGTTGCTTTCTATATTGCTACAATCTCAATAAAGACCAAACACTTAAATCATTTATAATCCTGCTTTTTTATTGTTGATGTCCTGTTAACCTAAAAGTCCTGCATGCTGTGGAGTGTTTCCTACAAAAACACCTACAATTATGATAACAATGGATCTTTATTTGCCAAAAAAGAAAAAAAATAAGAAGCAAATGTGAAAAAAAATATTTTACTAATCAAAATGAAGTCAGACTATGCAACATAAGATGTGCTATAATGTTATGCATTCAGCTGCTTGTGTTACTAACTAGAATTCTTGTGTGTTTCTGCTCTGAGGTCCTACTGTATGATACACTGACCACAAAAAGCTTCTGACAAAATGAGCATTGTTTTAATGTTAGAAGTTTCTAGGGCCGTGGTGAAAACTCCATAGCTGTTTTGCATGTTTGAACAGAATTTCCTACTTGAATTAGCAGTCGTGGAAAGATCTGTGATTTCTGGTGTAAACAAACCCTGCTGCATGTGGACATTTTTACAGTCTATGTAATAGCAGTCTTACTACTCTACTCTTTTTAATTATTTTAAAAAGTCAGAGTGTATTTGTATTGAATCCTGATTAGTTATGGTTTTTCTTACCTTAATAAATAAAGCAAACAGCACAGTATAAACCACACAGGCATGCACAGTAAGGATTGTTTCTAACAACACTTGTAATATAGGTGATTTTATGCATGCCACCTCAAACAGCAATCGACATAAGACCCCCCCACCCCCCGTAGTTGGAATGAAACTGTGGTCTAAATGAGCATGATCAGCATAACAATGCTTCATATGAATATACCAATCAGAAGATTGTTATCTAATCAGGCTTTTTATCTGAATACTTGTGTCCATGTAAACATTGCGAGTGACTGTTTGTGCACTGAGTGAATTTGTGTGCGTTTGTGTGTGTGGCTCACTGGTTGTCCAGGAGGGCCAGGCGGGCCTTTGCTGTCCTGTGTGCAGGTGCAAGCTTTGGGCAAGGCCGGGCAGTCGACCTCCTTCCTCTGCATGATGCAGATAAAGAATAAAGAAGCATGATGTGAGTATGAATTACATAAGATACAATGAAGGGAAAAAACATTTCTCAAATGTAACGTATGAGTCCATCAATTATTATGTTCATTCTTTAAACAGATTTTGTGCAGCCCTCTTAGCCGTTGTCATGTTCTAGTATTTTCTGACAAAATATACTGACTGACTAATATGACTGTTGCTAAAGACAAACTATATTGTAAATCATTATCACATTCTTGCTCCAAATAAACTTCCTCCCCTCTGCATTCACATCGTTACTCCTAAAATACGCCTTAATGATAAACGGTTGTTCTGTACTCTCTTTTTTTTTACTCTCAACTGGAGGATTTTTAAGCTGTTCGCTAACACTGTGCTAAGTTAGCATGACTACAGCAATGTTATTGCTGACCATCAGCATAAAAACTTCTTGGACAGTAGTTATTTTATGAAGAGTTGTTCTGTATGCAGACAGGGAATGAACTTTGACCTCACCAGGCCAGGAAGTTCACAGCACTTGTCTCTGTTGGCCCATGAAGTGCTGCAGACAATGTCAAAGTTCTGGAGCTGGAACTGAAGGGAGAAAAGGAATTAAAGAGTTTGTTTTATACATAAAAAATACAAAAGTAACTATAATTCAAAAACAAAGATTTAGTTGCAGCCTTTAAGTACAGCTAAGCAAGAAGGCACCAAATAGGATTAAAGGCTGCTTTTGGTCAGGTAGGGCCCAAATAGTTGACCCACATGGATTATATGAGCATAGGGTCTGCAGATGGGAAAAGGGCTGGTATCTGCTGATAAACTCCCCAAAGTGGAATTTTTGTCTTATATAGTTTGCTTTGATCTGGCAAGTATTTCCTGTTTTAGAACATCAATGATGACCAACATATATGTATGCATATGTAAACATGTTTATGCATTCAACAACAAGACCCAAACATCTGGTAACACATAATCACAAGGAACTACTTCCAGATATCTGTGTTTGCTTAGCAGGGATGCATGTCAGGTGCACACCGAGCCTCTGCAGACCTACGAAGAACCTGCCTAAAACAGATACACCATAAATATGAACTGGCCTAAAAAGCCCTAAAATCCACTAAATACTTAAATAAGGTAGGTAGGTATAAATGCTGCGCTGTTCCTGGAGGACGATGCCTAAAAACATAAAATGTTTCACTTCCTTTTATTACTTAAACAAACCCAAATTGCTAATAATGAACAGTGAGGATGCACTGACTTTTAAAACTAATACAAAACAAAAACAAATTAAACCGAAGAGTCACCAACTGTCCTGTCTTCACCCACTGTCCTGCAGCTTTTAACCATTTCCCTGCTACTACACACACCTCTCTAATTAATGAATTATTATTGCAGCTTGTAGAGCTTGACAACAAGCTGGTTGAATCAGATGTGTTGCAGCAGTGAAACATCTAAAGCCTGCAGGACAGTGCAGGTTTTAAATGTAAACCTGAATAAAGAACTTGTTCAATGTCAGTTTTTGAACTTTGAAAGCTTGTTTTTTTTGTTACAAACATTTATTTATAATTTTTAGTTTTGTCATAAATAACTATTAACAAAATAATATATGAGACCGTTGTAGTGACACTTAATTTAACACTGTATTTAAAGCATAATAGATATTATCAATGTGATCAAACCACTCAGAAGCAGCGATGGTGGTGATGAAGATGACCTGCAGCCCAGTCTTGGGCTTTGATAATGTTGTTGTTTATCACAAAAATAAAACTTTTAGTTTGTTATGAAATTATTCTTTCACATTTAAGTTTATTATTGGCTTTACTGAAATTTTTGGAAATACATTTTAAAACAATAGTTTTTGTTCAATGAATAACACCATGTGCATCAGAGCTGGTCTGAAGGTAAACATGTGATACCACAGACCGTGTGCATGACGACAGAAACATGTATGAGTGTGCTTCCTCACCGGTGCCGAGTTCTCCTTGTTTTCTCTGGAACGAACCATCCTGCCCAGAACTTCCATCCCATCCGTGGTGATGTTTCCTGCTGCATTGATGCTTTTCTCTGTCACCATTTTGCAGTCGATGAACACCTTGGCACTCGTTTTGCTGATTGCAATGTGAAGCTGGAAGAGGAGGAAATAAATGATAACTTTATGACATTATTACCATTTACCCTGATGATTAAATAGCTGGTAATGGCTTTGATGTCTTTAGAATTAAGTTTAATATTCACACAAATAAACTTACACAAAATGTAAATAAAATAAGTGTGAAACTATGAGGTAGTGCTAATTTAAACATAGCTGGAAACTCTGCAGGGTTTCAGCTTCATATGTTATAGGTGAACAGCTCCCTCTGCCTGTGTGAAGCAGCCAAATCATTTCACAACAAAGTCTTACAAGTGAGTGAGTGGGTATAAATTGTGTCATCACAATAAAGTTAATATATAATTATGAAGAGCAAATACATTTATGCAAGTTTATAAGCTGCATAAACACAATTTGAGAGGTCTGGTCTCCTATTGGCTATCTTTTGATTGATTGATTGATTTATTTCGATCAAGAGAAAATAAAAATCCAACAGTAACAGCAATTTGTACTTTGATTTTTACAACGTAATAAAAGTAAAAAGAAATAAAAGAAACAATAAATAAATGCTTAGGTAGCACTGCATGACCAATATGCATATCATGTACATGGACAGAAGCTATACACATATGCATACATACATACATATACATAAACACAAACAAACACATATGTGCATACATATACATACATACACAAATATACACTTACACCAATATACAATTATACCATTCATACAATATACATATATTTGCTTGAAATGAAGTGGAAAGAAGATAAACGTGATCTAAACCACAAGAGCATTTCCTTAAACATCATTCTGAAATATCTACACATTTTATATAAATGTTTAAGGAAACATAAGAAGAGATTTTTTATTTTGTTTTTAAAGTGTCTCCCTCACAAAGATCCTGATTCATGATGATAGTGAAGCTAATTAAGAGGTAGCACTTTTTAAGGAAGAAAAACATGCAGAAGAAAACTAGACCAACATCTCATATCAACTAATTTTTTATTTATTACATCTGTTTCTTTAAGTTAAAATGTTTAAATGTCCTTTATAAACATGGGCCTCAGACATACTCGTACCCATGATGCATCAGGTCTTTGTTATATTATTCAGAATGAGATGGAGCTATGATGTAAATAGGGGGTAAGGAGCACATGCTGCTAAGGCTAAAATTACCCCCATGAGTGGCAGTTTTATTTATAATTACAGGACCGGGTATCGCTGTCAGCATCACGACTGGTCAAGTGGTGAATTGTGAAGGCGATGAAATACTGCCTGCCAGGACTGAGAAGTTCCTAAAAACCATTAAATCTCCTCCTGTAGACATGTGACACATCGCTGAGCTGCTGCCAGTTACTCTGCATACTAGAGTCACACACACACTTAAACTTTCAAAGCTATTATAAAAATAGAGTGGTGGGAGTTTGTGGTTCAGGATTTGGACTCCCTGACTGTGCATTTCTCTGAATTAAAATATTAAGTTTGTAGTGAAAAGGGTACTGAAACAGGTCCCAAACCTGCAAAGCTTAGAACATCATTTTGTTGGTGAAGATCTAAAATAAAGTCAAAATATGTGTATTTTTTTTTTACACAGAACAGTAAAGTTATCTGTTTCTGGATATGCTATAGGTCTTGTAAAAGTTTGGAACACAGGAAATAATTTACCTCCAAACAAAGACCATACAGGGCTGCACAGTGGAATGGATAGATCGTACTGAGGCCTCACAGCAAAAGAGTTGCTGGTTCCAGCTTCGGCTGAGGTGAGTTTCAAACAGTGGCCTTTGTGTGTGGAGTTTGCATGTTTTCCCCATGTGAACATCACTATAACCTGCCCCTAGGAGTGGGTGTGAATGGCTGTTTACCTCTCTGTGTCTGCCCTGTGATGGACTGACAACCTGTTCTGGGTGTAAGCTCCCTTTCGCCTGCTAATTGCTGGGATAAGCTCCAGCAACCCTAAATTAAATTACTGGTAAGTGGTATAGAAAATGACTAAAACAACACATTCACTTCACTGCTTCAATAAATTAACTATTTCAATGCATTACCTATGATCATATGGAGACAACAAGCCTTTTATCTCATTCAACGTGTAAGCAAACTAACAGTTTAAAAAAGTTTAGCAGTGAAGTTGTGATGGTAATGTGCAGCATGATGAGAGCTGAGAAGCAGGAGAGCCATATGAGTTTTATGATGCGACTTGTTATTTGCTGCTGGGATGGATTCTGTGCTCTACATTTATTCTTTCAGCTTGTTAACTTGAGTCCAACACTGCTGTGAAATTTGCTGTAAATGTCAGACATTTTTCCTACAAGCAAACCCATGTGGGTCCACGTTGTGAAGCAGCAGTGTATACTGAGAAAATGTGAAAACTCTGAAGTGCAACTTTTATTAAAAAGCTAATAAAACAAAGAGAAATTATGTTTAACAGCGTTTAAATGTTTAGACCTGCCGATTACAATCTGATGCCAATTTCTAATATGCTGACTTTTAGCAATAAAATTAAAATATTTCTAAAATAATCACACAAACGAACAGAATCCCACAAAATAAATCCCTCTGACATATGAAGAGTGTGTTTTTTCCCTACAAAAACACTCAGCTGCTGCATTTTAGGGCAGGGTTTGGGAACCCTGATCTTCGAGGGCCAGATTTCTGCAGGTTTCCATGTACCCCTGCTCCAACACACCTGATTCAAATCAAATGCATCAAAAGCTTATCAAGATCTGCACAGCGATTCATTCATTTTTAATCTGGTGTGTTAGAACAGGGAGACACTGAAAACTTCCAGGATGAAGACCATCATCCCTGTTTTAGGGCGTGTACGAGCAGAATCCTTTAAACAGAGGACATGCAGAAACAAGCCAACAAGAGTACAAGAGTGATCTAAGGATGCAGAATGTTGATGTGGGTGCAGAGCTGTGAAATTGTTTAAATGGTAACTGCTGTGGAAAAACATGCAAATTCTCCTTTGAACAATAGGATGTGGTCAAGCTTGAACGCTGCATTTACAACCTGCTTGATACATTTTTAAGTCATATTTGTCCTTTATCCTGTAAAAAGCTTTTCTCCGGAACATTGTCACTGTTACAAAGCTCTAAAAATAGCCAAACTTCAGATGTAAATCTGTGCTTAGAACCTGCTCTGCTGCATCTGCTGCATGCACATGTGCGTAAATCCATTTTTATGTACACATACAGACAGTGAAGGAGTCTCTGTGACCTACATTAAATCCTGTTAGCAGTGTGAAGCACAACTAGCTTATCAGAGCATAGCAAAGGAGAGTTCCTCGCTCTCAAAGAATTTCCTAATGTCACCTTTTCAGGAACTGAAATACAAACATATCTGGTAGATGTGAAAAGATTTTAAAAGCAGAGGAAGTGAACTTAAAGGAATCTGGTTCATCTTCACAGTGAGTTAGGACAGAAGGCCTGTCAGAGTTAGCCGACTATGACATTACAGACCAGCACAGATGTCACACAGGCTTATCGCAGGAAGTGGTCCTTTAAGATTATAAAATCCACAGTGTATTAAATAAGAGCCGCACACGCATACACACACACCTCACATATCAGAAGGTGAAAAGGTAAGCAGGATAAGCTTGGCTGACAGTGAGCAGACAGAAGCGACAGCAGATCAGTCAGCAAGTCCCTCGGCACTTAAACACTGACAAAAACGCGACATGACGCTAAGCGAGTTCAGGTTTTGGGGTTTTAGACACGACCTAAATACAATCAGCCTGTCAGCAGTCAGACCACCTTCACTGCCTGACAAGGTTTTTGGTGAGAGGGGAATGGATGCAAGTAAATGCAGAGGAAGACTCTGAAAGAAATGACTGAGCTCAAAGAACAGCAATCAGTTTGTTCTCATATCAATTAATCATAAAACCACGTGTTGTGTCACATAATACATGTCGTGTCTCTTAGTCATCGTGAAGAAGTGCTAATTTTATGTTTTGACAGGAAAAAGTTGTTTCCTGATGACAGCACGTTTAGTAAACACTGTGTTTAACTGCAGTGGTACACACCGTTATTATCATCCTAACAACTACTCTGGAGAAGCTTTTACTAACACTAAAGAACTCAGAATGACATCATCTTCCACATCTACACTGGATAGGCTTTCGTATGTGAAAAACCTCACAATTAATCACAGTTGTGTCATCGTAAAGCAGACTTTTATGACTGCAGAGAACAAAAACAGGAAACGGAGTTGGAAGAGTTGGCTTAAAAAGCAGAGAGCCGCATTGTGTATGTGCCAAATTATACAGGTAAGGTGATTTTTAAGTCTAAAATGGTATGCATGCAGTCATCTGGCAGAGTATGAATGAGTCAGCCCACAGAGAATCAGTCAGTACAGCTCTGATACCTTATGGAAACTGCCGTAGAAGAGCTTTTTGACTTCTGGTCCTTCAAAGGTGACTGTCTGGAACTCTCCTTTGTAGTCGTCGTTGAAGAATGTCAGAGTCTTCCCTTGATCTGCAGAAAGACATGCAAGCTACATGTAAAACGTTCTACAAAAAGATCAACTAAAGTACATGCAACACTCATACATATTATAGCAGGAGCTCTCAAAGTTGAGAAGAGTGTGTCTAAATTTAACCGAGATTTGCACAGGAGACATGTTCATCGCAGAAAGCAACGCTAACTCAAACAAGCTGTCTGTAATCTGTGCGGAAAAGCACAGTTGCAATATTTAAAATTTTATTTCAGTTTTAAACTTTACAAAAAAAATGTAAAGACTGTGTTGAGCCTTATAATTTCTCTAATGTATGATTGGTTTTGTTGATAGCAAACTTTTAACATATTCCTAACTATAGGCAGATCGTCAGCTCATTGACGACCAAAAAAAGGACAAAAGGATGTTTTTTTTCCCTGAAAGTCCCTGACTTTTTTCGGCTCTATTGGAAACTCAGCAGAGACTGAGCACCAGTCTGAAGTCAAAACAACTTCAACAACAATCTGAATCTGGCTCCCTGAATGAAACAACAATCTTGCCCTG
>JBAMHV010000018.1:19453016-19468729 GCA_037177535.1 Pseudomugil gertrudae
AACAGAATTTCACTGTATGTAATGTATAGTGACAATAAAGTATGATTGATAAATTGATTGATTGATTGATTGATTGAAATCTTCTGCTTTTCTTCTGTTGTGACTCCTTAATTAGCTTGTATTACCGACATAGTGAGTCCCCCAACACAAACGGTGCAGATATTCATTCATGAATCTCACCACTTCACGGGGCATCAAGCTGCCATAAAAACACTGAGTTTCTAACAGTTTTCATTTAAAAACTTCTAAGCAAACTAGAGAGAAAAAGCAAAAAAAGCCAAATAAATAAGATATTTCTTACTGTCAAGGATGACTCCAGCCAGTGGCATGTTGTTCTTGTTGAGGATCTCCCAGAGGGCAAAAGGCTCCTCTGGAGTGTCGGGCAGCAGTCTGAACAGTAAGGTGATGGTGTAGTCAGAAGGAAGTCCCTCAGGATGGATGTACCTGCAGGTCAGCATGGACACACCAGACCAGGGTAAACCTCTTATGTAATGACATCATTATATGCCAAACAGTGCAGGACACAGTTCCTGCATAAGGTCACTTCCTGCTGGAGGAATCCAAACACCGCCGGCTGCCCTTTCTTCTCACATGGGAAGTTAAAGAAGCAGTTCACAGGAAAATACCAAATTCCTGCAACTCTATCTAGGTTTTGTTAAGAAAAATAAGTGGCATACCTGGTTGGCTGTGCCAGCAATGCGTCATTGTGCAGGTGGAAACAGGGAAATGCATTAAATGTGCCAGGAACCATGGAAACACCAGAGAGGCTGTTGTACCGTTCCTCAACAAGCCCGAAAAGCTCCATCATGCGGAAACCTGAAGACAAACAGTATCAGTGATATGATGTTAGTAAAATATAAAATCCATTATGAAACCAAGTGCTAATCTACCGGCATCCTACAGGAGGCAGATCCAAACAGCACATAATTCAAACAGTCAACCAAAATGCAAATGGCATCTTTTCTGATTTATTAGAGAGAAGTTTCTAAATGTTCATTATAATCCTGCAATGAGTTTATATGAGCATGGCAGCTCAGCTCCAAACACAGAATTCATTACATAGAATCAATTATACAAAATGTCCCAGAGAGATGTGCTGTATCTTAAAAGGGCACCTCATTTTAGTGTTTTTTCACCTGACTGCACAATTTGCATTATTAACACTAATATTCAGCCCTGTGTGTGATGCCATATCTCAAAGGAGAAGAAAAAATGATATAAAGAGCAAGAACGATGCTTTAGTTTTTTTAATAAAGGTTATTTTACTTAATTATCATGTGCAAAACAGGATTCTGTCAACTTAAAAGGAGCTGAAAATGAGGACAAAGAGCTGAAAATGGGATGGTGAGCAGCTTCCACGTTAGTTACACAGTTATATTTATTTTTATGCACAGGATTTATCTTGTATGCATTAACCTGTGATGCAAAACAAGAAGCTCTAACGTTTACCTGGAGTGGTGCTGCCACTCATCGGTACAGATGGACAGGCTGGTAAAAAAAAAAAAGATTTATCAGTGCATCTGTTTTAGGTCATATGATGCGTTAAAATCTCTCGTTAGTATTAAAATGAACCGTTACTCACTGGCAGTGGCGGCCTCGCACACAAAGGTCACCAGCTTCTCTTCGATCTTCTGGAAGGCATCCAGGTCGTCCACGAAGAAGACGTGTCTGTCGCTGGGTTTACTGGCGATGCTCACCAACTCCCCGTAGTCAGCGTCAGCAAAACCAATAGCAAACACGATGTATCCTTTACAGGAGCAGAAATGCTTTAAGGTGTTTTCCATGCAGAAAAACGCAACAACACATCCAACACTGAGGCAAATTCCTATAAATGTCAGACTGTGGAGTGAAAACTTTATAATGGTTTTAAATAAAAAAAAGGCTTTTTCATAAACATCAGACCTTCCATCTGCATCTCTTTGGAAACTTTGTTGAAGTCGTCCTGCGATCGGCCATCGGTGAGAACCACGAGGACGTTGGGGATGCCCCTCCTGACCCCTCCCTCAGCGGTGAAGATGTTCTCTTTTACATGCTGGATGGCCCGACCTGATTAGACACATTAACAACCAGAAAAAATTCAACTTGCCATGTTTTATCTTCGTTTTAATTACACAAATGTTTATAATTATATGTTAAATAAATTCTAATTAGCTGGCAGTTATAAAAATGGTGTTTTACAGAATGTTTCAACATAATCTAACTAAAGAAATGATACAATCTTAAGAATTTAGTGAATGTCATTAAAGATTTTACCAGGTTTAACATGATTATATTTGCTGATGAACAAACAGCTGCTGTCTAAAAACTTCTTTTAAGTTTGTCCCACATAAAACTTCCCCTATAGTCTCACATTTCTCTGAGGCTGCAGGACTTCAATTAGGCTCTGGTTAAATTGCTAGGTCTCTCCTTCTGTTGGAAGAAACTCTCTAATCAGCAGCTAAACTTTACATTTTCCTTTTCTGAGTTTTCTTTAACCTGACCAGGTTTTTCCCCAAACATGACAGAAAACTAATATTCAGTGCGATTACAGGCCATAATATGTGATGCAGCAACTGTTTATGAGAATAAACATGAAAGTAGAGCTGTAAGCACTGCAGGTAATGCTGAAAAAAACTAAACAAAAAACAAAGAATAAATCAAGTCATTTATATTGTAGTAATGTGAATATCTCTGGGTGCTGAGTGGTTGTTTGGGGGCTTTTTAAGATTTGGTTAAAAGTTGATGAAGTTGGTTCTGATTTAATTTTTTAGCTAAAAGCTGGTTTGGTTTTTCACGGTCTGCTACATAATTTCATGGTTATATCACTGTTCAGCCAATACTTTGTTACTACCAGGATATTGTGAATTTCTGTAAAGCACCACTTTGCAGGCACACACTTCATCTTCACAGATATAACAGATTTGTTTCCTAAACTGAGGTCTTAAACTGCAAAATGTAGTTTTAAAACAGTTTATAAATCGAGGTGATCTTGAACTGCAAAATTAACCTGACAAATAATAACAAGACAAACCTGATTTTACAAGCTCATTCGAGTTATACTTAATAAAACAACAGAACACCTTAACTATTACACAGTGACAAACAGGTAAACAATGCGACTGTTAACATAAAACTGAGCTCATGTTCCGTCTTTGCTGCGTTTTATTTATGGATTATTTATATCCATGTTGTGGCTCGGTGTACTTATTGTTCTCTCTCGTATTACAGATTAAACACTATATTGTTTTTTACTTTTTTAAACATGACATTTTTAACCTTTTGCTGGTCTGAGTGGTCTCTATGACCCCACTCGCAGTCTCTGATCTAAATGGTTTGGCCCAGAAGAGACTAGGTATCAAAGTTACACTGTATGTTTTTACTGCTGGAGCCAGAGGTTGTGCCTTTATATCATATATTCCCCTCCTTATTTCCCTTTACTATCCTGCCATTAGGTGCAGCCATAAACTACACATACATTTACTGATAACTTAGAAGAAAAAGTGTGTGTATTTTAAAAAACAATAGCATATAATGATCTGATTATTTTCCTTGGAGAATCTCTCCAGGGTAGCACCATGCTGTCAAACAGATGCAGTCATCAATTATTCTCTTTTCCTCTAAGAATACATGAAAGTAAAACACTGCAGCATTCATGTGTTGCTGCTTTATAACACTGTAATCTGATATATGCTGGTATGAACTGAGCATTAGCGTTTTAGTGTGACATGAGCAATGGGAGAATGTCTCCCCAGCATCGATACTGTAACAAATCTGTCTGCTATCTCATCCCTGCAGGAAAACTCTCTGCTTTGTAAACACTGACTAATGACGGCCACACACACTGCTTCCCCTCAGACGACCTATCATCGTACAAACATTTAAAACAACATACGCCTCAGTGTTCTTGTAACATCTTATGACTGTACAACTGCCATAAGATGGGATGGAAGCCAAAAAACTGATATTGACATGAGTCAACTGATTGTATGTTGACCTAGTGACTCAGCAGTGAGAAAGCAGCACATTTAACAGCAGATTCATTTTTCTTTGGGAAGGTTGGTGTTCGTTGCAGTCGAAGTTACACACCACCTCAGCAGCCTTCCTGCTGCGACTGTACGGCGCTCACCTGTCTTGGTGTTTCCTCCCTTGTAGGAAATCTTGTTAATGGCGTCCAGCAGACGCTCCTTGTCTGTGTGTGTGTTCAGTTTGAACTCGGTCCGGGCGTCATCGCTAAACTGAACAATAGCGACCTGTTAGGACAGAAACATTATTTATTTTATGGAAATATTGATGGAATTATTACACCTTCAAGCACTTAAGTTCAGCTCAGGTATATTAAATACAAAGCAAATATTTGTTAGGTGATGAAACACAACAGAAAAATCACAATTTTTCTTTTAATATTTGACCATGAATCAGTTGTCAGTACAATATATATTTCTAAAACAAAGCATAAATGTGTTGCTGCAGTTTAAATGAAACAATCAGTGTAGAGAATATAACTTGGGAAATATTCTCCTCAATAATTCCTCTGGGAAGGTAAGTTTGTTTGTATAGCTCAATTCAACAACAGGGTGGTCCAAAGTGCTTTAGAGAAACATTAGAAAATAAGAAGCAATATTTCAAATGTAAAGAACACAGAAAGGTAACAAAATAAAAGATAAAAACAAAAAAAAATCAGGATTAATCCCAGCTTATAGAAGCATGTGAAGATTTGGACTTTAAATAGCTTAAAATAATCTTAAAAGTACTGAAATGCTGCTTAGAACCGGTGGGTATGTTCTCACTGGGAACCATCATTTTCTGCTTGATAGATCACTGTTGTATTGAGAGCGAATGCTGTAGTAAAAATATAGTCGAGATACTGAAGAATTCACCCCATACTGTATATTTTATACACGACCTTTCAAACACAAAGAAATTTGACATTGTATTTTTGGGCCACCTGCTTTTTTCATTTAAAAAATGCATGTAGAAAATCAACCCTTTTAATGTCGGTATCAAAAAGCTTTTCTTTGCTTGTAAAATGGCTTCATTCGTCAGAAACAGCACAACTGAATTTATGACTATCGGCACTTGGTATAAAACCACACTGACCAACATGACCAAGTCTTTCCTCATTTGCATTCTCTGAAGTCTTTGTTTTCAGCAGAAAAAATACTGACTTAAAAAACACACACACACACAACAGAAACTATTTACATGTTGACGCTTTTCCTCCTGCTTTTTCTTTTTCTTTTTTTGCCTACCGGTACTCTCCTCACAGAACCAACTCGGACTCGGCTTGCGTTTGGTGCCGCAGTGTGTCAGAAACATTTTTTAGGCTTTTATTCCAGCCACAGAGGAACTCTGTTTTTCTTCTTTTGAGACAAACACAGATCTTTCCTGACATTTGCTGATGACCTTGACTGCTCCTAATGGACCATTAAAATTGATTTAAAAAATCTAATTGATTGAAATTTTGACAGAAAGTGTCAAAGTGTCAGGTCAAAGTGGAGATCTCTTTAAAACACAGTAGTAATAGCGATCGCTTTTGTTATTAAAATGCAATACAAACTTATCATGGATGATTGTGAATTAATCATATTGAGTCGTTGTCTAAGAAAACATTTTGCAGCTGGATTGCAAATAACTTAGACAGGATACAAATACCTGTAAAGCATCCATATATCACCTATGGTACGATTCACCCTGCAGAGTTAAACACCACCATTCCAGAGAACTCTGATAATATAAGAAAATGTGCTTGTGACTGCCAATGATAGAAAGTTTTAAGGGTTAAGACTTAAAAAAAATCAAATACTGAGAGAGGTTGTACAGAGTTACATCAGCATGAAGACATCTCTCATAGGCCTTGTACTGATTTAGTCTTTGTCTTCTTTATGATTAGGTTGATAAGAATATTGAATAAACCAGGTTATTCCTTTCACCATCTATCAGATTATATGGCCACCTGCCATCATTAGTCATGTGACCTAAGCATACACCTGTGTAGGAAGAGTTATGCAGTGAGAGACAAAAAAGCTATCAAACAGCAGTCAGCAGGAAAAGTAAATGCAGGGGAACTACATGTGAAGTAGAAGTTGTAAACATTAACCTTAACCTTTTTAAATTTGATGTCTTTATTTTGGCCCTTAAACAACATGGAAAGCAATGATGACAATAAAAAAAACAAATAAAATGTTTGCATACAAGCTTTGTTTACTACTGTGTTATGTCAGATATACTGTAGTGTAGTGCTTCTCTTCTGCCACCAGGGGGCGGAAGAGAAGCATTGGATTGTATAAAGTAGAGTATTGAGTTGTTTTTACCATAAAATGATGCAACATGATTTATTTTTTTACATAAACATGATAAAAACCAAACTGATTCCTTTTATTTTGGAAACCTTTTGTTACTTTAGTAGGATCGCTGGTGGAGCATCTCTTTGGTTTGAAAGGGTTAAAGATTCTCAGTCTAGCTGGAGTCTCACACAACACAGAATGTTTTTAATAACAGATTTCACTCATGATGCTATCTCTTCTATGTTACCTGTGTACCATCAGGTCCGATCCGGTCCAGAGCTCCAACGGTGCTGTACAAGAAACGGATGATCTTCTGGAAGTTGTCATCACCGATACTCCAGGACCCATCAACCAGGAAGACCAGGTCTGCTTTAGCCGCCTTGCAAACTGGGAAAGAAAAATACATTCACAGACAAAAGATTATTTCCTTTCTTACTGTTCTTCTCATTCCAGAAATGTCCCCATTGTCTTTGGCTCATTACGTCCTGGTGTTGATAAAATTATCTGACTTCAATCTGACGGAGTTCAGAAGTAAAAGATTTTTTGATTGATTAATCTCAAAGAGGTCCGGACTTGTTAACGATTGAAACTGTGTTAAACTTATTAAATGCTGAACACACAGTTGCCCTCTCTGCTCGTCCGTCATTTCAATGACTTCCTTCTCTCCCATGAAATCACATTCATGGGTCAGTCGGTGCCGCATTGATCTGGAGACAGCTTCAATTCTGTCTTCCACTTTTTGTTTACTGCACACATTTCCTGAATAAATCACACAAACAGAGATAAACTCAGCCTACTAATGTCATAAATCAACTATTCTAAACGAACAGGGACTCTTATAGATATCACTGGAGAAAACAGTGTGTCAGTTACGGAAGTTTTTATTTAATACTTTGTAAATTATAATTAGAATAGTACTAGTAAAAGATTGTTTAGTTTAAAAAAATATTAACATGCAGTTTTGTGCTTTTATAAAAAGTCATCCAAAATATTATTATGAGTCTGTTTATATGATCATCAAAGTCTGATAGCTGAGAGTAATCAGATTACTTTAATATCTGGTCTGACATGCAATAATTAAAAAACTCTGGCGTATATGTTCAAGTCCATTACTGTTTTTTTCTGAGTATGTGCGTAGGTATTTTTATCTAATCTTTATTAAATTCAGTGGTCCCTGTGGTCTAAGCGGTGACTAATGTGGACGTTAATAAGCTAAAAAAAAACCAGATGTGAACACAGGACTTTGTTTATAACAGCAGTGCCTAAGTCAGGTTTTCGTGATCTATTATCCTGAAACTTTTAAATGTAACCCTTCTCCAATACACCTGAATCTAATGAGTGTGTCATTAGCAGGTCTCTGCAGGGCAGAGCTGAATGAGATGTGGATAAAGGCATTTAGCCATTAGGAAGCATCTAAAATTGCAGGATGGCAGTTGGTCCTAAAGGGCTGCAATCCTGCAGGTTTTTAGCATGTCCCTGTCCCAACGCACCTGACTCACAATAATTAGTCATTGTGCAGAGCTTCATTGGCAGTTGGGGCCATTTAATTTGAGCCAGATGTTTTGGAGCAGGGACACTTTGAAAACCTGCAGGACTACAGCACTCTTACTGGATTGAGTAGCCATGAAATACACTCAAGTCCTGTCTTGAGATCCACTATCTTGCAACTTTTAGATGCATCCCTCCCCCAACACACCTAAATCAAGTAAACAACTCATTACCAGGCTTTCCAGCTGGATGACATGCAGATGTGTGATACAGATGTGTTGGGAAAAGGGTGCATCTCAATGCTGCAGAATATTTTATCTCCAAGACCAGACTTGGTCACTCCTACTCTTTGTGTTAGTTATAGGCAGAGATTAGGATTTGCTCCTAAATGAATAAACAAAGTAAATGGTTTGGTTTTAAAGCCATTTAAACACTTAAACACAAAGCAAACAATTTCAGATCATAATAATGTACTAAACTTTCTATTTAGTCATATATACAAAATATCCATGAAGGTTATGCTCTCTGGTCCAGACAGGAACCTCCCAACACTCCTCGTCTGCTAAGCTAAAATAATTTAAAAAACATTTAAACTTAGCTTAGGCCAGGACTGGCTGCCAATTTTCAGATATTTTCATTTAACATCTTGCAAATATATTCAGATGGATTGGATTCTGTGGACACAAAGTGCTTATGTCTGACTCTGATTAGGAAAAATTAGTTATTTACTTTGAAGTTTGGATGGAAAATGTTTAAAACATGGTGGGATGTTTTACTAGTTATGTTTTTTTGTTTTTTTTTGCTGAAAATGATTTAGTTCGTGTCTGCTTTACCATCAACATGTGAGGGTCCCACTGGTTTTGATTAACCTGACCTGCTAGCAAAGCTTATGTCCCTCAATCTTTCCGCATAATCAGGTCAAATTAGTTGTAATTAAGATGTGTCCATTGACAAAAAGCCTTTGCTTCATCAGCATTCACTGGAAATGAGACGTTTGTAGGTCATAAACGTGTCCCTGAAACACAAAAAAACACCTTCCTGTGACTTTATATTGACTCATTATTGTTCTGTTCCTGCTTTTTCTCACCCTGGCTGCTTGTTAATTGATTAAATTAATTGATAGCTCATACAGCTGCCGGTGTTTGTGTTCCTCTGAGTTACTCTGCTCGAGTCGATGCATTTTGGATGGGGACTAATTAATCTCTGGTTTATTCAGGTCAGCTCTGGTTGTGCTTGGAATCCCTTTGGACGGCATCTCCCTCTTGTGAAAATTAATCAAGGCACTTTGGTTCAGGAAGGTTTTTGTGCATTTATTTTGCATTAAGAACACACTGGGTTGTATAATAACAGGGTCAGCAATTAGGTTTCACCTTCGGCTGGCTGTCTTAATCCGGGAATGTCATACATGCGTCCTTACATATATCAATTTATAAAAGCAGGCGTAGGTGTCATATGGAACTAATAGGTTTCTATTAAGTATCAATTTCAGCAATTTGCTTTGTTCAGAGACGTTTTGGTAACAACAACATGTGAACAACTAATCTACAAAACTCCATAAATGCATTTTTAGACAAGTAATTCCCACAATACCCCATAGTTCTAATAGTTAATATGTAAGTAGCTTGAAATAATTCATATAAATGCAACACTGCAGAAAGCAGCGCCCTCTCTTGGGGGCTGTTTAATGGGAACCTATATCTTTATTCATAAACCTGCTGATTTCCATCAAAAGCTACTCCTGAGTGATTTTTTTCCTCTTTCTGTTCTAAATACAAGTGCAATGCATTACTAACATACAGATAAAAACATGCAGTCTGCGCAGCTATAAAACAAGGTAGGTATAAACAGTTAATTGTACAATATTGTGAGGAATTCTAATAACACGTTTGAATAAATGGTAACCTGTAACTGATCCAACACTCGCTTTGCATTTATAGCACTGTGGTTTTTATCTTGTGCTAAAGAATCCTCTGCAATTATGGCATGATGCATGTGTGCAATTACTCAAACTGAAAATTATGACCTCTTTCTATGGCGTATATACATAAATGCATGAGCCTGTATTTATCTGGCAGAAGTGAGGTTGCAACTGTGTGCTCGGGTTTTGAGTTTCATCATTTAACTCCCCTCGCACGTGCAAACATCTCCAACACTTCATGTCCAAAGTAACAGTTACATTTGGATTTGTATGCACCATAATGATATGTGCATGAACAATAAACTGAATTTATGGAAGAAAAATGTGACTTTACAGCAGCCACGTGAAGACATATGACGCAGACTCATTTTGATTTATATTTTGGTTGCATTTTATATACATGCTTGCTAGCGTCACTCAGTGATTAGCTACTTTTAAACTTTCTTTCTATGTAAAATCCTGGAAAAAAGTTGAATACTAAAAATAAACATATCATGACCAATCTATGTTTTATTTTTCCTATAATAATCTGCCTCATTTATTCGCCTATATTATCTGGCACTTTGGAAGACATTCATCTTTGCAATAATAAAGTCACAATTTGCAGTTTCATAAATGTTCTCTGATCATTGGCATTTACTCACACTCATGACAGTAAAGACTTTAAGCAGCAGCTGTAGAAATCACTGCTATGGCACCTGTGCAAAGTCTCAGAGCACTGCTGCTAGGTTAGAAGATGGCAAACAACATTGCTGTACAACAGCTGAGTATTGGGCTCGACATACGGAGGGGGACAAACGACAGCGACGGGTGAAATTCATCAACACCAGGTGAAACCCAACTCATGGGATGCGACAAGCATCAGTGAAAGCGGCACTGCCGAGCATCACGCTCATGGATCGCTTGTCTCCAAAAAATTTGATTGGTTATGATATGGGAGGTATTTTTGGCATCACAGCAGCGCATGACATGTTAAAGCATCAAGGACGAGGAGTTGGGAGAGTTTGCTCGAATTGGCAGAAAACTTGCTTTTTATGCTACAAAAGAAAGACAATCCTGGTTCATCCTATTTGGAAAAACAAGGAAAAGACATGGCGAATATCATCATATAATAGTGGATCCAGATTCATTTAAGGTCGACTTTCACCCTAACGTAACCCTAAACTTCTTTCTTCAACAACTAACCATGGTTATCCTTTAAATAGAGATGATTCACACAAACAGGAGGGAACTAAAAAAAGATTGCTATCTGTCCATAATTTCCTTAAGATTACCAGTTTACAATCTAGATTTTCTCTCAGGATAAATAAGTTGTTTTTTTTATTTTAATCCCACTATAAATTCCTTTTTTATTATTTTATTTTATATTGTAGTGATGCATTTTATTTGCCTTTAGATTAAAGTTAACTCAATCATCTAAATATGCCTATTAAATCTTTCGTCCAGTAATCTTTTGTCTGCAATTGTTTTTAATTAATAAACACATGTTTTGCATCACTTAGGAGTAAGGAGAGGAGGCGATGTGCAGAGTGCTGCTTTTTGTGTTTTAAATACAATAGAAGTCTTTATGCAGCTGTTTAAAATCCCCAGAAATAAAATAACCTGCTGAATGAGCACAATTATACCTCAGGAAACTCGAAAAGTAAGAGTACCGGAAGGCTATATCAGGTCTTAATGAATTAAAAACAAAAACTGTTAGCGTAGAAAATGAAAAGCTGCCATGAACTTCATCTATTGATCTGTGGAATTTGCTTTTTCAGCAATAAAAACAGCAGAAAAGCTGTAATGTATGCCATTAAAACATCGGCCACATGGCCCATACAGCCAATAGATTATTTAAAAGCTTTGCTGCATGGTCCAAAATTTGTTAAGATTTTTTTAATATTTTATATTTTGTCATGAGACAAAACTGAAATATAATAATGTGCCAACTCTTCATTTACAGGTGAAAGTCCTGAATCAAAATAAAGGTACGGTTAAGTGAACAACAAGCTCAGCTGCATATAAAGCTGTCAGATACTCTTAAGTTTAAACACACAGTAAATATAATTAAGTGATTTCTGTCAGTGGTTGACAGCCATTTGTTTCTGACAGACGCCTCATAAAGCAAGTCTGCACACACTGAACACCTCCCACATATCCTCAAATAAACAGAAAAATGCAGAAAGCAAAACATTCATACAGGAAAATAAGAAGAAGGGCAGTCAGGGATAATGATAATAGAAAATAAGAATAAATAATTCTTTTAACCTTCCTTGGCAGCAGGGATTGTGGGTATTGGGGTTGGGGTGGGAGGCTTGACTGGCGCCTGCGTTGGCATTGGTACTGTATGGAGAGAATAAAGAAAACAACCACATACACATGAAAACATAACAACCTGCAATTATAACAACAATCATCAAAAAACAACGCATGAACTAATTGATCCCATGAATAAATCCTCCCTCTGTAGGAAACCACACAGACAACTGAAGCCCTAGACAGCACACACACACACATCCACCACACACACAATGTGTAAATCAACATGCAGCTGTGTCATTTCAGCTCCTGTGTAATTTGGTAGATGTGTCCCGGTGTCAGTTGTAGTGTCAGTGTCCTCTTGACTGGATTCTGAGTGCTTCTGGTGCTCATCCCTCCAAAAGACACATGACATACAGATTTTATGCATTCTGTGCTGTTTAGGCAGTAAATCCGCTACCTGAGGCTGGGAATTACTACTGATGGCAGGTAGGCAGCGTTCAACAGTAGCTGCCTGCAGCGATGGGGATTGTCGTGTTGAAGAAAGGTTCTGGCTTTCATTTGCATCAAAACAAAGCCATAAATCATCCAAGAGAGTCTCTGTAGAGCGACAGTACAGCAGGGAGCAACTTCAAGCAGACACATCTGCTTTAGGGAAGGAAGTTTCTATCTTTAAACCTGCTTTCTCGTGTCTCTGAGGATTTTTCTTAGTCTAGCTTCAGCTTCTTCAGCTTAACATCTCTTCAGCCTCTTGTCTTCACTGTGTGTCTCCAAGAAGACTGGTTCCTTTCATTT
The DNA here is from genome assembly GCA_037177535.1 of Pseudomugil gertrudae. Taxonomy (NCBI): domain Eukaryota; kingdom Metazoa; phylum Chordata; class Actinopteri; order Atheriniformes; family Pseudomugilidae; genus Pseudomugil; species Pseudomugil gertrudae. The sequence continues at coordinate 19,465,722 of JBAMHV010000018.1, forward strand.
TCTGCAGTCCGGTTTATCCCCGTTAAAACTTCATGAGTTTTTACACACTACAATCGTGAACTCAAAAAGGTGTGGGATTTATGTGCTGGCGGATAAATCATCTCAGGAAGACATGTCTCTGGTAGGATTTAATAATTATAAGCAGATTACAAATAAATTAACAAGCCAATACAGCCAGAAATATAAAATACTAATATGCATCCTGAATGCATCTGCTTGGATGCTCTGAAATTCAGTAAAACAAGTTGTTTATACTGTAAGTCATGCATTATTTATATATAAATAAATATGATTCAAAAGGTGATTTAACATGTCACCCACCCAACAACTGCATGAAGGGAATAACTACAGCATTGTGCATTATTGCATTTGTTTTAGAAAGGAGGTGTGACCGAAAATCCTAAAATGTTTTTAACATTTAACATTATCTTTTTATCTATTGAGATTTCTCTGGAAATGTCCCAAACAATACCTTTATGACTTTATGGCTAGAAAAATAGACATTTTAGACACAGTGGTGCTACCCGATATCCTCAGGTGAGACTGAACTCGACCAGATCTCAACTTCACAGTGAAGATTGATGTTAAATAAAATGTTGAACAGTGGTGAAACAGATGTATTTACTGCATGTGATGCTCCTTGCTTATAAAATAACAAAGCAGCCCACCCATCCCCCCTCCATGCCTGGTCTCCAGACAGTGGGTCTTGATTAGTGTTTGGAGCTGCTGCTGCAGAACAAAAGGCTCATTCTGAAAGAAGGATGAGGATTCAGCTCCTGTCACTCCCACAGGGATAAAAGACATTTTATGCTGAAATTGACGTGATCTTCTTCCCAGTCTGAATGTGGCTTTTTTAAAACAATGACAGCTGACAGCAGTTTGTGTGTGGAGCCACTGGCTTTGTGCTCTATTTTTATTACACGTAGGTGTATTTACATGAGGGTTTTGTCTGGATGATGCAATGTAACAGCAAATGTACCATAATAAAATTGATATTTTTAATGTTTAGTTAGGAAATTATTTCCGTGAGATGCTGAATATAAGTTTGTGTTAGTTTCCTTACACGTCTTCACAGTTGTAGTGACTGCAGGTCCTTCAGTCTCATCCTGCAGCTGAGTGTACACGCTGATCTTGTATTGCGTGTTAGGCTTCAGGTTGTTGAAACAATGTCTACTTGATCCTCCACCCAGCTTCGTCTCCTGCTTCTGACTTCCTGCAGTAAAAATACAAAGATCAGCTTGTTAGTACCTCTGAAAAAGGCATCTTTTTCCAGTAAAAAAGATTACTTTGGAAATATCAGAGCACTGAAGCATTGTGTGTGTACAATTGCAAATTCACTTTCTAAGCAAGGCGATTTTATTTGAATAGCCCGATTCAATGACAGCATGATTAAAAATGCTTTACAGAGAGATGGAAGCATCAAAAACTCAGAAGCGTAACATCAAACTGAAAATAAGAGATGAAGGAAAAGAAAAACATCAGATAAAGAAAGTAATATGATAAAGTTTAAGAGATCAAACATTGCAGATTTGGACTTTTTCAATAAAAAATATTGAAATGCAGATGCGGACAGTTGGGTCTTTAACTGTAATTTAGTGATCAAATATCCTGCTGGGATAAAAAGTTGGCCAAAGGAGGAAGCTCGGAGCACAGATGTCGAAACACAGACGCTCACCATGCATGGAGGGTTCCACGCCAAGTCCAGTGTCCAGTGACTATACGCTAAGTCCAAAGAAGGAGGCAGAGAACTAGTGAGCGTCAAGGCCACTATCCAAGATAAAACATTCAAGCTCCACAAATACATCAGTAAGAGGGCACCAGAGGATGAAGCACTTATTGAAAGTCTCAGACAATGGAGTCAGGAAGAACACAAGTTAGAAGGACCATCATGGAAGGAATAGCTCCAGCATAGGATGTACCACCAGCAGCTCACGAAGTGTCCGAAATAAACGAGTCCTATCAATGACTGGAGGGGGCTGCACTGAAGGACAGCACAGAGACACTAATCATACAGGAGTAAGCCCTGAGCCCAGATCTACCATACCAGGCAGGACCCCAGGTGCAGACTATGCAAAGGAGCCCCTGAAACAATCCAGCACCTCAAAGTAAGGGTGCAAAATACTGGCAGGTAAAGAATACATGGAGCACCATAACCAAGTAGACAGCAGAGTATACAGGAACATCTGTGTAGAATATGTACTGGAGACCCCTAAGTCCCAGTGGAAAACATCCCCCAAAGTGGTGGAGAATGAGAGGGCCAAGATCCTCTGGGACTTCCAGATCCAGACAGATAAAATTGTGGTGGTCAACCAACCGGACACAGTGATCATGGATAAGCAGCAGAGGAAAGCCGAAGTGATCAATATATCCATCCCCAATGATAGAAATATCAGTAAAAAGGAGCATGAGAAACTGGAGAAGTACCAAGGCCTCAAGGAAGAACTGGAGAAGGCCTGGAGGGTGAAAGCAACAGTAGTACCCATAGTCATCGGAGCACTGGGGGCCGTGTCCCCCACACTGGAGAAGTGGCTCCAACAGATACCTGGAGAAACATCAGACATCTCCGTCCAGAAGAGCGCAGTTCTAGGAACAGCTAAGATACTGCGTAGGACCCTCAAGCGCCCAGGCCTCTGGTAGAGAACCCAGATGTATGTTACAGTATAAAACATATCAAGAATATACATCTGATCATACTTTTCTCACACAAACACAGGATGTCACACACACCAACCACACCGGATATCGTTTCCTCACTTGAGTGTTAAGATGGATCCAGCTAAAGAGTTTCCGTGTGATTGAGGGTCTGCAAACAGTATGAATGAATTAATGAAATGAAATGAATGAATGAAAAATACTTTAATCCGTCACACACTCAATCAAGCTGTTGATGTCCTCTCCATGAGGACCACAGAGGACACTCCAGTCTGCTGCCTGGAAGCACCATCTCAGAGCATCCTCAGCATCATTAGACCAGGTTTTAACAGTCTCTCCAATGACAGGCTGTCTCT
>JBAMHV010000018.1:19474557-19501695 GCA_037177535.1 Pseudomugil gertrudae
GATTTCTGGTCAATTTGCTGATTTTCACAAAGGCGTGTAGATAAAACTGTGGTGACCTTCAATTATTTGTCTTTAGCTTCAAAGACAATCCCCTCAGGTTTGTTTCTGTTTCACACACCAATTCCCATGCAGGGTAGAAGGAGGATTGAGCCCCTCACAGGCAACTACCATGTGAAAGGCATGAAACACCCTGGACAGGTCACTGTCCTTCACACACCAATACACCAGGAAAAACAACTACTCATGTTCACATTCCCTGCCAGGAACCCTTTCACAAAACATGTATTTTTTCCAGAATATACAGACAGATCCCACACCCATGACAGAACATGTATACTGCACACAAAACCCTTTTTTCCCTTCTGGGCAAGCCTTTTTTCAGGGAGACCAGTAGCAGGGAGCAGTGAAGCTCCCTGCAGTTGGGCAGTGAGCAAGTTCAGACATTATATGGATTTGCATGTGGTCACATGTTTTAAAATAACATGAGAGGTTTGTGGAGGACATGGAGAATATGTTACATGTTAAACCAGTAAGATTACAAGTGAAAACCATTAAAATTCCAAGACACCCACAGTGATATATCTACAATTTATCTTTCGTGATTTTCATTTCCATGTAAAACACAAAAATCCAAATAATACAGATTTTAGACTTCATGGAGGAGAAATGGAGTTACAAATGCTTTTACTCAATGCTTAAACACACCTTCAAACCCTAAAGATGAACTACAAACTTCTTACCTGTGGTATAAAAACAGAAGAAATAGATTTGTTGTTATTTGAATAAGGGCAGGGGGGTGTTATGTATAAAGACTTGCACTAAAGTGGTGTCAAATTCTGTTTTTGATAAATTGCTGATTTTTCCACGACATACACTTATGTGTGATTTAGCTATAAAAATAAATATTCCTTCTTTTGCAATATTTGGAGTAAAGGTCTTTGTTAATCGTTTTAAAATGATTTGTTCCAAAACTGTTACTTGGCTTCATTCCATCCACATATACTGTAAGTAAACTAAAATAAACTAAAAAATTAAGAATACCTGATGAACCAAAGCCAATTAATGTTTGTCTTGTCTGTTCACCCAAAGCTGATGAGCAGAGCTGACAAAAATGTCAAATATTTCTCTTTAAAAAAAAAAAAAAAGAAAAAGCTTAGTGCTTGTAAAACAATCATATTGTGCATGTGGAACATTTTAATGAGACAAAGAGCTACAGCACTTATAAAACCATACTGGAAGCTTTTTGCAAATTTCAGCATAAACATATGAAAAACAGCCAAACAGCTGCTTTAACATTGTATGTGTGGGTGTGCGAATGCATATTTAGCGTTGATTTACATGAATGTATTAAAAAATCTGTGCAAATCCTGCAAATCCTGTTATTTCTAACAATCATTCCTCAGCATATCTGAGAAAAAATTGTTTTCCATGCATAATCTGAGTCATGACAGACATTTACAGACATTTTAAAATGATTTAATCACATTGTTAAAGCTTAAGTAGCAATGACTCAGGCAACCTATGCACATCCTCCCAGCATGTTTTATTACATTTAAACATGAGTGAAGAGAGCTGAAAAAGATACAAGACGTATTTGTTCACACTTCAGATTCATTCAACAATACCCATCTCTCTCTCAACTAGAATTAGCAAAAACACAGTTAATCTCTATTCATCCATCCATTTTCTCCTGCATATCCAGAGTCAGGTTGTGGGAGCAGCAACCTAAGGAGAAGCCCTCAGCCACATTTGCCAGCTCATCGGGGGATCCCGAGGGGTTCCCAGGCAAGTAGAGAGACATAATCTCTCTAGCATGTCCTGGGTCTCCCTCCTGGACGCCTCAACAGGGAGGCGTCCAGGAGGCATCCTGACCAGATGCCCTAGCCACCTCATCTGGCTCTTCTCGATGTGGAGGAGCAGTGGCTCTACTCTGAGCCCCTTCTGGGTGTCAAGCTTCTCACCTTGTCTCTAAGGGAGCCACCGGCCACCACAGCCACCACCGGCCAGAGGAAACACATTTTGGCCGACAGCACAACCCACAGCTCGTGATCATAGGTGAGGGTAGGGACATAGAGCGACCGGTAAACTGAGAGCTTCGCCTTCCAGCTCAGGTTCTTCTTCACTACGACAGACCGGCACAGCGTTTGCATTATCACGAACAAGAACCTGAGATACTTGAAGTCCTTCACTTGGGGCAGGACCTCCACCCTTTTCGAGCTAAGGACTGATTCTCTAAACAGCCGATTCACACTTGGCTGCATATTGCTTAGGTGAAGGGTGGAGATCAGGACCAGATGAAGCTAACAGAACCACATCATCTGCAAAAAGCATAGACCCGATCCTGAGGCCACTGAACTGGATCCCCTCAACACCTTTGTAATAACGATCTCTATTCCTCCGACTTAATTACCTCCACACAAATCCTTTATTTTCAAACATCCCAAACCAAAACAGCAGAACAACCTGGTGTCGTACCCCTCTTTCTCCTGTAGTGGACATACAGTATCTCCAGGGTAATTAAATACCAGCTGTGCTCACATAAATCCTCATTTAGCTGCATTGTATGTTGAGACAGCCAATGCATGCACATTCCCCGAGGAATCACTGGGGAATATGTGCTTTTTATGTGACGTTAATGATGGCAGTGTTATTGCTAGAGGCCTAAAGGTGATGAAGAACAGCCATTACTTTCCTATTTTCTGGTTGATGGATGTATTAAAAGTCAATCTTGCCTTTGAGATGGTGACTGAACGGTATACCTGTGAAATTGAATCAGGGACACACCATTTCTGTTTGATGTTATTTTGGTCAGATGGAGTGTTTTATCACTCTCAGACATATGGGGAAAATACGCAATTGTATCCGCTGGCACTGACAGAATCAGAATAAGACAATTATTTTAATAACATAGAGGTTGCTTAAAACAGCTGACTTGTTCTTACTTTTGACATCTAGCTTAGGAGATGATAAAATTACAGTTTATGAAGTGTATATGAGGGTGAGTAGGAATATACACTCTTTAAAGGAGTTTTTTTTCTCCGTTTGTTGAAAAAAACAGTTTGAGAAAACAAAAAGGATCGAGAATATTACATTTTAGCCAGCATACCATAATGGTTGTGCTTGCTCATCATGTGTCTGCTGTGACCCCCCCTCACACACACACACACACACACACACACACACACAGAACTTCAAATGGAAGCAGTTGTTTGTTTCTTATTGTTTCCATCCTAGAATCGGTGAACAGGCTGCAGGTGCAACCAAATCCCCAGAGAAGCTCTTATGAAAAGGGGTTGCTTGTGTTTTTCTCTTCAACTTTATCTCCAAGCAATGGAGTAAAAAAGATGCAAACACTTTAAATAAGAGCATCTAATCTCTTTACAGCTACAATACCAACCTCTGCATTTTACCTCACTCAGCCAATGTAAATGCCACCATAGTTGCGATCCATTAGCAGCTCCCGTTGCACAGAATGGCTCTGTGTTTGATTGTGCTGCTAAAACTTTAGGTCTGTCAGCACCTCTCTAATGGGATACAACTAAATCTTTGTTGTCTCTAGCAGCATGGGAATTCAAACTCCTCCTCATGAAACCATGCAAGTATGAATGAGTCTCCTCCCCACTGGCTCAAATATGTAGTGTAGGAGCTAAATGGAAAGCTGAGGAGGAGAACTACAGCTTTTACTTACAGTATTATGTAAATGCAGTGATGTGCAGTCATGTTTTAGAAATGGGAGCCCTGTTTTATAATACACTAGATAAAACAGGGGGTGGAATAAAGAAAAATTCTTCCTTCCCTTAAAGGCCAGGATGATTTTTACAAAAACAAATACAAATTGTTTGATTCTTGTCTATTCTGAAGAAAACTAAACTCTAATTAAACCATAGACCACATCCACCAATAGTAAGATTCATTTGGAATAGTGTGAATGAGAATTCACACTCTAATGTGAAACAAAGGAAACAACTCTGGTCTGCTTAAAAACCACAGTTCTTCTTTGCAAATAAAGCCTGATGTGGTTTAATGTGAAAGCAAAGAGACCAACCACAGAAAGGATGTAATGGAGACCCTGAGATAATAAAAAACATGGTGTTGGTCAGTTGTTTACTGGTGAATGAGCCAGCAGAAGGGAAGGATTTCCACTGATGATCCTGATGTTTGTCCTTCTTTCTTCTTAGGTAGCGGTCCTCTCAGGCAGTATTATGAGATGTGTTTCATATTACCATTAAAAAAAAAGGAAAAGGCCTGCAAAGTTATATAGCCCAAGGTCCACAACATCGGAACAGAAATCACTGGCTGAGATAAATGTGTTACTGTTATTCTAAAGCAGTGCAATGGCAGATATTGATTCTGTTCCATTCACTGAACTCAGGATAATTTTGTGAAAAGGCAAACAGAGCCTTTATTCTCCTAAAAGTATCTTTTCTGACTAATTCTTTGAGTTGTGAAAGTCCCCTTTGTTAACCAAAATGATAATTCTATTTCCTAAACATAATATGGCTGACAGAAAACTTCTTTAAACTTATAAAAAAAACCTGAAAAAAGTGTGAAATATTATTTAAACCCCAAACTTTTGACTGATCGTCTCCCATGTTGGACAGACTCATCCTCCAGTCGCCTGCATATCATAAAGCATTTGTCTGATCTTCGTCTCGTTTTGTGAAGTCTCTCTGACAGGAATGACTTAAAGAAATTGAGTTCCTGAGACAAGAAGTTCTGCGTTTATGTACTTGACAAGAAATCAATGTGTCATGTGAATTTAAAAGCAAACTTATGAATGGAATTAAACTCTGAACTTGTGAATATGCACGCATGCGAGTTGTAAGGAAATAAAATCAAAGCTTGTGATGTGTCACTCCGGCTGTGCAGGCTCATGTCATGCACACTTCAAATGCTCCATGATCCTCACAGAAACTGATGTTGCATCTTATTCAGATGATTTTCTCATCTGGAAAATCTCACAGGAGGGTTAATAGGTACAACATTTAGAAAGAAAACCTATTATAAAGGCTTGGGGCAAATATTGTCCTTGATTAAAGTCCAACTAGGATTAAAATGTTTGATAAAATGCTGATCATTCCGCCATCCCTCATCTACAGTACATGTGCAAAGTAATGTTAAGAGTGCCAGCAAAACAACTCGTACAAAAGGACATTTCGAGCTACAAGGGAGCATGCAGCTGTGGCTGTACTCACCAACCAGCGAGTTAAGGGTCAATCTGTAGGAAGTGGCATGTCGGTGAGGCTGCCACTGGGTACACACACTCGTCATCCTCACCTGGTATTCCCTCAGGTTGGTTACCCCAAGATACACTATGGAAACAAAACAAAAGGAAAATGTGACTCTTTATGCTTTTCAGTTAGTGTTGAGATAAATGGAGGATTGAAAGATTTACATGTTGCAGAGGAACCTATTCATGCTCAGTCATTAAAATGAAATGTTCCATAGGAATAAGTTGTTGCAGATATAGCTGAACTTTGCCCCTCTGGTGTAATAACAGAATTAGCAGTAACATAAAAAGAAACTTTTTCTGGAACTTTAAAAATATGCATTATAGAGCTGTGAGCTTTCTTCTGTCCACAATGCCACATATAACTGCACTCAGCTCACATCAGAAAAACCACAAACAATCATGCTTTCAGATTATAGACTTAAGAGCAAATGGCTGGTTGGTTTCAGGGACACCAAAGCACATTTCCATGAAGTTATTTACAGACACAGAGAGATATAACTCCACTGTCTTTGCTTGAGAAGTGTAGTTTATGCATGCATTCCCAAACAAACCCACACAGTCTATTTATGCAAATAGAATATATTCACTTTTAGTGTCTGGCTTTTCTAAGCATCACTTGTTCTTGGCTGAAAGACATTAGGATGCATGTTCCTGTGAGCTGGTAATGGCCTTGTGCATCTCGGTATATTGCCTCCGACAAAACAGAATGTTTTCAAGTTGACCTAAGTATGTAATCTTCATGATTTTGACCTCCATGAAAATGCAGCGTTATCTCTGCATAAGCAATATCATTCCATTATTGAGCAGATAAAAAGAGACAAAACATCACAGGGGCATAGATCTGCTGTATATGTGCTAATATTCAAAATAAATCACTGATACACCCACTCCAGAAATTTACATAAAAAACATCTGACGTAAGTTTCCTGGTACAACAGGTGAAGAACTGCTTTCCACTTATTGCTATTAACAAATATGTTAATAGCAATGGTAGTGACCATGTTTTGGTCACTACCTTATCTATCCATCTATCCATCTATCTATCTATGATCTGCTGACTGATGCAAAACTGGAAACACTCCATATAAAATTAATAGAAAAAAAGATCATTGATCATTCATTTAACAGACCTCAAACTCTTCTGAATTTCTTTAAAATGCATTTTTTGTTTAATGCCTCAAACTTACTTATTCATGATGGACATGACTTCAGTTTATTCTCTAAGCTTCACTCCACAGACAGAAACACTAAATGTTCTTCATAATGTTATAAGTAATATAAATTTAAACTTCATCTGAAACTTTTAATCTGAAGCTTTTAATCTTTTTTTAATCAAACTATTTTAAAACGTTGCTTGGAATTAGTTCATTATTTTTTATACAGGAATATTGATGTGGGAAAATTAATCCTATCTGTTAACTTTAATATATTTGATTACAAAAATAGTGGTCTTGTGTGGTCTAATTAACCAGCAGTGTGAATTTTGTAATGCCCCTTTGTTATAGTATGAATAATGATAATAATCAAGAGCTATTAGTATTGCCCCAAACTTTCTATACAGTAATTTAAATATGGAGAAGCTGGCTAAAAGGTGCAGCTGAGCTACACTCCACCTTTCTGCCAGGGGATATGTACCTAATGGATGAATGGTCAACTGTAATCAAAGTCATGTTCTATTTGGACATGCACTGGTGGTCATGTGAAGAAGATGATGAGTCACTAAAAGGTAACTTTAAGTCCCAAACTATAGCTGCTGTTTTGTATTATTTCCTAAATTGTCAGATTGCTTTTGTCAACACTAAACTGTGCTTTTGATAGATTTTAATATAACTAAGACATGATAGCTGTTTTTAAACAACACCAATAACATCCAACTGCAGCTAACGGGTCTAAAGGGATGCCATCAAATTCCATTTTTCTTCTTGTTTTCCACGACTGTGATTTTTATAATGGCGGTTGACATTGACACATCAGCCCACTCATCACTTCTGGTCCACTGGCTTCATTAACATGCTGCTGCTGCGCAACATAACAGACGCTCCATTCCTCTCCTGGGATCACACCGGCCTTATCTTGCCCCTTTTTTTCAAATAAACCAATCTCAACATCTTTTTCAGTTTGTTCCTTTCTTCTGTCCTCTTTGTCTTTCCAAACTTGTCCTTTATCTCAACCAAGGCATGGTTAATTGTCATGCAGGTGGTGAGGGCAGGCTTCAGCACAAAGTGACATTCCCCATTTAAAAAGGTACATGTTTGTGTATTTAGCCGACACTTGTATTTAGAATCCTTACACACAGAGGAATGAAAAGGGATGATGGGTGGGGGTTTGCCATCCGGTTCAAGGACACTTCAAAGAGGCGAGGTTTTTGTTGCCTGCTTTTGAACTGTCATAAAAATCAAACTGATGACGTTTTACGTTCAAAAAGCACAATTTCACCAATGGTCCAGGCTGCAGCGAGGGAGTTAATTATTATGCAGGACAGGAAAATCTAGGCTTTAACTCAAATGATTGTACTTGAGAATCAGGCCAGATACTCTAAAGAGTTGTGGGAAGGCTTCCCATCACAGATGAGAAAACTTTGGTAAATAATCCAGTGCATTTGCCGGTCATTCCACAGTTGGGGGTGTACAGATGCCATTAAAAGTATATGAGGATGGGATGTCTGTAGACGCCTGCCTGTTCCTCTAGAGAAAGAATCATTTTGTATTCCAATATATCTAGAAATGTGGCATGACCAAACAAACCCTGTATAATTGATTAAACACTTGAGTAAATTAAATATAAAGAGCTGTCTGCACTTTTGAAGAAGACATACTGAATGAAGAATAAATAAATAATAATTAATAATCTCTTTTTTCTTTCTTGATCTGCTTCATCAGTTCATCCTCAGCACCTAAAAACCTGCAAAGTTCTATGTTTAGACTAAATTTAGACTCAACAGGCCAAAGCTGATACTTCAATGTAGAGAAGAGGATGATGGACTCACAGGTCTTTGCTCTTCCTGTGAGGGCCTCGCTGGATCCAGTAGTATAGGATGCTATAACTTTGACACTGTACTCCGTCCCACTCAGCAAGTTGACGATCAGCATGGTGTTCACATCCTCCCCAACAAACGTCTCCAGAGCTTGTCCAGGAGCTGCCAAAAATCAGAACAGTTGAGGAAAGCAAGTCAAGGATGAATAAATGACCCATGAAGGGAAGAAGCACAGAGTAGCAGGTTCAGTGGTAATCATTAGCTCCATATCTCTCACAGAGGAGAGGATGTTACGTGCACCTGATAGTTTTTCCTTCAAATTTCAGAAATACCCGTGGAAGCAACTTTCAGTGTATAATCCGAATCTATATTTTTCCTGGAAGTTAACAACCGTGAACCATTAGCTGTAGGCAGAGACACAGGCTGCAGCTTAAGGCTCCAATGTCTGATAAGCGTTTCATAAAAGACTTAAACATTTTGAAGCATTACATATTATTTATAACCATTTCAGACTAACATGCATACATCATAAACATTGACAGAATAATTCACTGAATAAACAAAGTTAGGCATAAATGTACTCTTCCCAAAGGAAATAAAGTCAGGAAACCCAAAGACAGCAACAACACCACATAACAGAGCTCCATCCAACACATACATCGTCTTTTATTCAGCATAATTATCTTCATCCTAACAGCTGAATTTAGTTTAAAGCAGGTTTTAATATTTTGATCTGTGAACTGCAGAATTAGCCAGCAGTTACTGGTTTGGTTTTGATGGGCAGATGTGTGGTGCAGTTTATCATAATTTATATTTTACCAGAAAGAGGCTGGTAGACGACTCTGTACCCCATGGTGGGTGATGGTGGCACATCCCAGCTGATCCTGAAGCGGTTGTACCATTCTTCTGACACTCGCAGGTTCTTGGGTGCTGAAAGTGGAACTGATGAAGCAGGACGAGAAAGAAAGAAGATATTATTTATTTCTTATTTATTTATTTATTTATTCTTTATTCGGCAAATCTTCTGTAAAAGAACAGACATCATTCTTTTTCTTTTTTTTTTATCCATGAGCATCATTCAGCATGTTTATCTGTTACCATGGGGATAAAGAGGTTTACATGGTAACAGAAAGGTAATAAATACATACTGGAAAAAAACAATCAAAATAAAGATCACAGATTTGTTGGAAGGGGAAAGACAGTCAGAGCAATTCTTGAAGAAAATAGTTTTTAAATCTGCTACTAATTTCTATAAATATACTCAACAAAGCTGATTGATTAAAATTGACTTTAATAACAGACTGTGCCTTCATACAGCAGAAGGGAAAGTACACAGAGAAACTAAAAGTACAACAATAAAGATGTCAAGAAATGAAGAGTCAGAAAATGGATTAAAGTTTGATCAACCTTAATATTGGTTTAATTTATTTTTAATTTCTAGTTAAAAGTTTGAAGTCCCTCAACTCCTAATCAGAGCACAACCAAATTAATATGTCAGAAACATATTAAACCAGAGGATTTATCACTGGATGACATGTGGGACCAACATTTTTTTCTTTAAGAAACATGTGATTTTCAAGCAACTTCTACATTCCCATTCTGTCCATTTGTAGTCCCATTGCTGCTCCTGATAGATTCAGCAGATCCCTTTGGTTAATGGAAAATGTGAGACTTCTCAGGTCTAAATCCCCGTATGAATGTGCTAGCTGCTCAGTTGCACATTTAAAGCGCTGAAAACCTCCCATTATTCTCCCCATGTTCCATCGTTCCTCCCTGAGCTGAGTATCAGGGTTTCTTGTGAGCTCAAACCTTTGAATTATACCGGCTCTTCTGCCTCATTTTCCCTCTTCACCCTCCGTGGTCCTTCGCCATTAAAAAACCAATCATACTTTCTGCGCTGCACTCCCCCATCACCAGCTGCTGTGTTCAGGTCCCTGTGTTATAACCTCCTCTTCGGTTGTATTATCCATCTTCACTGTGCCCTACCTGTACCTGAGAAAATTCCCATCATCCTCTGTGCCATACCTGCCATCCCTCTTGTAATGTGTTCTACCAATTTGAGAAAGCCTTTTGTATAGGAAGGGTAATAATTTCTGCAAGAATACTCCGCTTAGGTGCATGTAACTGTTACCTAAAGGTTTGCTGAGTGTTACCAAGTCACCCAATTCCAAAGCGGGTTGAGGGGGAAATAGATCATGACATGATTTTTAAGACTCATAACACCCGTGATACAATTTGGCAAAAAAAATTAAAAAGCCACAGTCAGGAAGCAATTTCATGAATCCATTTTGAAATAAAGAATATTTTAATATCTCAGGTTTTTCCATTTTAATCACGTTTAAAACCTTGTTTTTGTTCTTTTGTTTCCTTAAACCAGTTTTTTTGTCTTATTGATTGTGTAAATTCTCTGCCAGAAGCTCATACAGAAATGTTTATATTGCAAACATCCAACCAAAATCAAATCAGATAAAAAAAATGAGGTTTTTCTCTTTGCAGCTTTATTTGCAGTTTCCATCACACATCCCTCAGATAACGACGCTTTGAGGGACATGAGAGGTCCAGTTCAGAGTGTTTAACATTGGATGGATGTGCTGTACCCACTGTCAGTGTTGTATTGGATGATTGGCAGGTTCTTTCCATCAGTTACACAGAAAAAGCAAAGCAAGCTGCACCTGACCGGGCTCCCACTCTAATCACTACCTCTCACATACTCACTTGGAAAACACATCATGTGTTGATGAAGGTACTCGAGGCAGGGAATGAGCCATTTAGTAGCTGAATTTGTTTTATTTTCCTTTCTATCCAAAATGCAAAGAATTAAACGATTTGTAATAAGTTTTCAAATAGAACCGGATACATCTGATTAGCAGGAAGTAGCTTCAACTTTAAACAAAATAACAAATGTGATCCTCATTTTCTTGAAAAGTGATGCATCACTAATACAATTCAGTGCAGCACTTCATTTAAAAGACAACTAGCACCCTGTGGTTATGTATTATTAATGACTAACTTATCGTGTTTTAGTTCAAGCATCCAGTTTGCCCACATCTTTCTGTCACATTATGTATTTTCTACCTCTTTCTTTGACTACTAAAAAGCCCATCACCCTCTCTACATTCCTTCCACACGTCTTCTTCTAATCACCCCATCCCTCAGTGGATCAGACCCTCAGATTAGTCTGCCTCTTGTGTCATATTATCTATCTGGAGTTTGGGGCAGAAAAACCCAATCACCCCCTCTGCATTCCCTGTCATGCCTCCCTCAGTGTTCGTCCCATCCTTCACAGGTTCAAATCCCCAGATTACACCAGCTCCCTTCGTCACGCCATCCATCTTCACTCTTAAAAAGCTCCGCCACCCACCCTCCTCTGCATTCCTTGTCATCTTTCCCTGGGTGATCATCTCATCCTTCACTTGCCAACAGGATCTATTCATCATCCCCAGGTGTCGAAGACCTGTCATTTACAAAGCGGGGAACGTCGTTAGCGCCTGCTAATGTGTGTAATGTGCTGCACAGGGAGACATGACGCAGGAGGGAGGAGAAAGATAAATTACTTAAATTTTGAATCTCTTCTTGCTGAATGTCAAGATTACTAATGTAATCCACTCAGCAGCACAGGAAATCATTAGCATCTTCTTTAGCATTTATGGTATTCATTTGCATGTGAGGAGATAAATATTCATACATATTTCTGTTGTCAGCTAGATGGTTAAAAAATTAACAAGTGCAAAAAGCTCCTGGCAAAAGGTCATCCTATCTTTCTCATTCCCTAAAATGCTCTTGAGAGTAAAGAGCTACCTAGATTTTACATTTAATGCTCCTGAACTCATCTTGTTCTCTCATATTGGTTTTATTTAACCAAAACACGATCATCATTGTCTTACAAAGACCATGCAAGTCATTGAGGTCCTAAAGATTCAGCTGAATTATAAAATCTAAATATAAGATGTCTCACACACATGTGCTTTGCTAGTTATTAGATACCTTTCTGGAAAATGACTTGGCTAAAGGAGGAGATAATGGCCACTGAGGGCTTTACTATTGTAAAAGTGCACCATGCAACCAGCATGTAGGAAAACATCAGGAAGGTAGCCTCTGGTGATGAAATGCCACATAAATGGCCCAGACAGCTGAAACCCAGTGAGGGAGAGGATGAACTAATATAGAAGAATAAGGCCCTGCATTGCATGTAACAGCATTATAAGAAGTGACAGAAAAGGCTGGTGGCACTGATCATGGCAGCACATGTGAAACTGAGGCTGTGGTCCCTCACAGACATAAAGCCAAAGTAGGAAATATATGCAAATATGACCGAGCATCATGTCCCAGGAACACACATTTTTATTAAATGCTTATGTTTATGCAGATTAAAATGTATATCTTCTCCAGAGGTATATTCTGTTTTAAAATGACTCCTTAAATTTAGATTTTTTGCTCTTCATTTACTATTCGGATTAAGCAACATCATGGTGTCTACACATGCAGCTACAGAGAATAATAGAAACACCACTGCAAAATCAGCTTCAGATTTTATCTTCTATAGGTCCAAGTCTTCCTCAGTGGAACAGCTTTGTCTTATTTTCTGTTAGAAGTTTATATAACATTCTATGTAAAGAACTTAGAAAACAGAAGTCAGAGAAAAGGATCTTGCTTTAGTTTTCTACAGTCTACTTCCTGTGGTTCAAAACTTTAGCCCAATTCTTTTTTTGCTTTCCACTGATGGAGGTTTTTGTGGCTTTGTATGACTTCAGGCTTCCATAGAAGCTTCTTTCTGACTGTTCTGGTTATGCATTTCTCCCCGACTCAGTTTGCCACCATGTTTGACGTCAGTCTACGATTCTTAAGTGATTATTTTGTGATTGTCCTTTTAGTGTTAAAGTGTTTTCTCCCTCTACTAGGCTGGATTTGGAATTATGTAGGAATTTTATTTTTACAAATAATACTCAGAGATGCTTATTTAAAGATAATTGCTATGGTTTCTCGCCGCCTTGCTTGATTAGCAGCTGACTGTTCAGCATTTAAATAACTGGTAACTCATTATTTGCTCACCCTTTTATTATGATCCAAGCAAACAAAAACATATCAGTTCCCCAGTCAGGCACTCAGTCTCATTTGTTTATGTTTATGCCCCCAACAAATATCTTTCTTCCACTCATTAGTGTCTGAAGCTCCACTGCATTTACCAGTTAGTTTGTAACTACTAGTCCCGTTAGTCAAACAGCTCCCCTCTCCTCGCTGATACTGCACGATTTGACTGAAAATAGCCTTAAAAGTGCTTTAAATATCTGTTTATACACATGCTGCAGATAATGAGCTGGGCTTCAACAACAACATGGAAGATATGTGAGACAAATGGTTAGATCCTGTTTTTAATCTGGAAGCTAAAACAGATTGAGTTTCTAATTTAAAGTCTAAAGAGTCTAATTTGAAGCATCCTTTTTTTAAGTTTCTGTGGTTTTGAATACAAGACTAACAAAAAGAAACTAAACAGGATAGTAAAAACAATAGATGGTCATCAAAAATCTTTAAACTAACTTTACAGCTTTGCAGTAGAAAGCTCCAGTAACCAGCGATAACATATATAACCCTGCATAAAGAGTTTCAGGGTATTGCTATAGAGCACTCCTGGCAAAGAAAAATATATAAGTGTGTATTTTTTTTATTAGTGACTAAGGTGAGGTGTTCATCAGAGTAAAGGCTGGTTGTAAATGGATGAATATGTTAACGTGCTTGATGAGTATTTGGGATAATTATTGTTGTGCAGTGTGTATGTATTTACCAAGCACACATTTTCTATTTATTCACAAATTCACTAATTGTAAAATTCCTGTTCTAGTTTTAAACTGAATTGTGTTATTTGTTTGCAACTGAGCAGGTTTATTTAGCTGTTTTTAGAGACATTGTGTCACCTGCGAGCTGAAATGATGCCAAGATTTGGAAAATACAAAGAAAGACTTGGTCACAGGAAGAGCATTTAAACTAGGCAACACGACAGCTTAACTTACGTGTCCGTCCTACTTGTGAGGCTGTTGGTCCGTCTCCTTCTGGATAAACTGGAGTGATGGTGATTTTGTACTCAGTATCTGACAGGAGAGGCTGCAGGACAAGGCTGTTCTGACCAGTGGGAACTGTCCTCTGTAAGGAAATTAATATTAATAACAGGTTTGAAGGCCAACTGAAGCTACTGTTCTTCAAAGTCTCAAAAATGTTGACATTTCCCCATCTTCAGTCTGATGTGATATTTCACTTCCCAAAGTTCACCTGCCAATCAAAAAGTTCAAATGGCTGTGATGTCATCATTTTAAAAAAATATTCAGGTGAAGCATTTAGTATTTTTGCAGCTTACCAGCAGAAAAAGAGCAGGAATGAGATCAGATTTGTTGCATTTATTCATATAAAAATAGAAAATTGCTACAGATTCCCTTACTTCCTGAAACTAATGATTGTTTCACATTAGTTTCATTATTGGGACAGATCATAGGGGTCAATTTCCAAAATTGTTATTAGAAATATGGCTTGGCAATTCCCTCGGTCCTCGTTAAATGACAGTTTATTCTACAGAGCGATGAATTCAAGACTGCATTTAAAAGAGGAAACTCTGTTATTTTCACATCTCAGTGCTGAAGAAACAAACACAACAGCATTAGCCTGTTAATAGAGGTGAGTTTCTCCAGATGAGTATGAGCTTTCAGGCGCTGCAGAGGTTAATTGTGTCCAAGTTTCTGTCTCAGATGTCAGCCAAGTCGTTTTTTTGGTTAAAACTGATCCTTAAATGAGTCATCTGTCTCAGTGAGGCATTACATGCTGTAGACATGCTAATCAGCTTTTGTACCCTGAAGGCTCCTTTTCTTTCGTCATATCTGCTTTTCTCCTATGCTTCTTCTACCATTTGTTCCTCTTTGCTTCTCTTTAAACCTCTCTTGAATATTAATTATTATTACTTAGGGTATATATTATATTTTGCTTTCCTTCTGTGGATCAAAACCCACAGGATACACAATTACTTTAATCTTCTTTTAGAAACACATCTACAATATCTGTTACTATTACAACAATTTCACATCACAGAGGAGTTTGTATGGAACCAAAAAATTGCATCAACTTTTGGCTGGTACAGTTCGTACATGGTAAATAAACACTGAGTTCTGTGAGCGGATAAGAATCAGCTGTCAGATTCCAGTAACAACATCCCACAACGACAATCTCTTCGTTTCTCTTTCTTGCCTTTGTGTCTCCGTCAGGCCGGTTTGCATTCTGAGCATGCACCGTCTAGCCTGGCTCCATCCACAATTCTTTCTACTTTCTACTGAAAACTCTATCTCAGACACGTCAGACACTGCGGGCTCTGACAAATCAATTTCAGCCTGTTCTGATGAAAAAGTCAGTAAGTCTCTAAAACTTTCACAGAGTCACATAGTCTGAATAAAACACCTTCAGCTGCACCCCTGCTTTTCACTCAGACTTTTGTAAATGCAAATATATTTTATCAGGAACCTTCAGAAGTCATAAAACCCAAACAGCGTTTTGAATAAAGGCCCCAGACAGACTGAGTGACATGTTTCATCCATTTTTTTCTTTTTTGTTTTTGCTGGAGCTGCATGGCTTGAGGGAAAGTGCAGAGAGCATTGTCTAACATAGGGGATAGAAATCTACTCCATAAGAGAACATGATTCAGGGCCACCAAACTCACTTTTTTAAAAAGAAAGGCAGTTTTTAACAATCAGGAACATTTCAAAGATAAACACATTTAAACTACTGACAGGTGAAGTGAATTTGTGGCAATTAAACAACTTAGAGAGTCAATATCCAACCCTGTGGTCAGTCCTCCTGGATGAATTCCAAAATAAGTTCTACATAACTATATATAAGGTAGAGAAAACTTTGTAATAGTACCGAAATATTTCCTTCTGCCTTCTAAGTTTTTACCTCCTGGAAGTTAAATTATTATTGCTGAGGAGTAATAACCAGCACTTCATTTACACACAGTGGAATCGTGCTTGATGCCCAGCAGCTTTGGTTTATTGGACTCTTAATGAGGCAGCGCTGGGAAATAATGAAGCTTCAGTGAGTTCAGGATCACAGCTGCCTGTGGACAGATGGCTGCAGACTTGGGTTACCCAATGGCTACTCTGCAGACGCTGACATCTGGTAAAACAGAGGCATCTGAATGGATATAATCATTAAACTGTATATTTATAAGTTTGCGAGAGGCTCAAAGCGATCCTTACTCACAAAACAGTCTGGACAAAAATGCAGTTTGAGTGGAATAATAAGTGATTTTGCAAAGTGTGGTGGTAAAATGAGTTAGTCTTCAGATGTTATCAAGTTGAAATATGAAGACACACTGTATCATAATAACTCAGCTTGAGGAACCTTTTCATCCACCTAAATAATGTAAACTCTGGGTTGGTTTTATTAAATGTTAAATAATAGATTAGGCTCCTTGAACTTTTCATTCTTATCTCAGATACAAAAACTGCAAGTACCCATTGAAAACTGACAATACTAATGTGTTTACAAAATCAGGTTTCTGTCTAAAATCTGATCTTAAAGGGAGTTTTCACAGACTTGGTATGCAATATTAACAAATCTACTTAAGTTTACCGGTTGCTTTGCAACAACACTCTACTTAGAGATTTCCCTTGAGAGAAAAGTACCTTTAAAGTAGCACTAGACTATTTATTTAAGTATCCATCTCCAGGCTGCAGCTCTCAGCTCTGTGCATCCACTAAGATACTTCTGAGCACAAATTCGGCCAGAACATCAGCACCAAAACACATCAGTAGAAATCTAATATTGTGTTTTAAAACCAGCAGCAAATGTAACATCAAATCACAGTGCTGTACAAAAGCTTTGGGCCACGTCTCATTTCTTTACTATACCAGCATTCACACGTTTCTGTGCACTACATCCTTATTTGGAAACCCGAGGTATCCAGATGGAGAATTTAAACCCTGTAATTACTGTAAAGTAACACTGTTGAGCTTACTGGAGAATTATTTTTAATCAGGCGCATTGTTTTTATTTTTAGTTTACAAAGCTCAAAAACAGTTTTGTTTACTAGTTTTGCTTCAACACATGAAATGTTTTCCTAAAGATACCAAACTTTTAGCATGAACCAGGTTTTGATCATGCACAGATGAGATTCCAACAGTAAATATAAAATGGAATAATTAATATCCAGACATAAATAGCATGTAAATGAGTTATTCTTTAACTTTTTTTCTTGCATTTTGTGCATTGTAGTTGTCCGCTGGCAGATGACAATCAAGGAGTAAAACCTGCAAAGAAGAATAGGAAGCATGCCAGTTTTTTTTATTCCCATCCTATTTGGAAAGTAGCTATTGAGTACAGCTCTGGGTGATTCATAACCTGACCGGACTGCCAAACAGAGCTCACAGCTGTTCGCACTTTGATAAGAGATCTCATTTAACAAGCTGCTGGTGCGAGCAGCTGGCAGTTCTTTATTGTCAGGATTAAAGAAAACTGATGTGGTACCCGTGTCCAGAGTCTACCACAGACAGACAAGAGTGGGATGATACCACAAATCAGCATACACAGATACACACCTGTCAACTCATAGTTACTAAAAAAATGGGGGATTTATGAGGTGATCAATGGTTGTTAACCTGATATAATGCACACACACCACCATGACAGGGTAATCGAAGAATTTTCCATTAAGACTGTTCGAGTCAGAGTGATTTTCATGATATGGAGGTCTTTACGGAGTCAAGAAATGAAAAAAATAAATATATAAAAGGAAAGGCAGCGTTTAAAGAAAGGTGTGTGCAGCAATTGATTTGAATAAAAGGAAATTAAGGAGTGCTGTAAAAGTATACAAAAGCAAAAAAATTCAATAAAATAAAAAAAAACAGTAAATGAGCTGTACCTCATGAGCTACTTAATTATTTTGTTTGCTCATAATTTTATAGGTCAAATTAATTTAAAATCAAGAGAATTGTAGAACATATTGGATTATTTCCATTTGTAACAAGTAAGTGAATTAGGTTTCTAAGTTAATTAATTAAATTAGTTTTATTTGATTGCCTGAGTCATTTAGAACCAAAACATTTATGCAACTTTTATAAAATATTTTTTTGGACACCACAAAAGTGAAGTACAGGGAGAGAAAGCCACAATGATAAACTATAAATGAATTATGTTTTAATCCACTTAAATCAAGTAATTAATTTGGAATCACTTGTATTTTAATTTGACTTTCCCTGAGTTTGAGTCACAGTGATTCAAACTATTATAAAAAAGCTAATTGAATTTTTGATAGTTTTGCTAAAAAAAATAATTAAAACTTAAAAACACTTAATTCAACCAATCTGTACCAGTTGAAGCAGTTCATTTGAGTTAGTTCAACTATTGTGTTTTTACAGTGTAGTACATCTTAAAGACTGTGATTAAACAAGAATTTCTCATCCAACATAAAACATCTGAACTAATTCAGTTTAAAGTTGGTCCCAAATATGTTTGTTCAATTTTAGGATGAGTAAGGAATATGTTGCGAGGAGAATAAGCATGAGAGATAATGTCTTTCTTATTTGGGTCATAGTTAAAGCCAGAACAAGGAACTCAATTTGAAGTTCACCTTCTCACATATAAAAGCTAACAATGTTTAAGCTTCATTGTATCTCATTGCAACTTAATTCCCACCAAAGCACCTCACTTTCAAACATCAGATTTACTCAGAAAAATAGAACCATATCCTTTAATTAGCCTCCTCTCTCATGGAACTAAATCCCTGTTTGGGTTCAGGAAGCAGATGTTCTCGCAACATTTAAGATGAGGCTTAAAATCTTCCTTTATGATCAAGCTTCTTGTCAGGGCTGTCTCACAGACCCTTTGGCACTCCTGTAGTTATGCCACTATTGGAATGGCCTATGATGATCTGAAAGGCTTTTGTACTCTTCTTTTTTAAGTCTTTGCTCTACATGCTTAAACATGACATTGTTGCGGTCAAATTATACTTGTTTGTATATTTTTCATCTTATATACTGGCTTTTAGTTTTGGTATATGTATGTAGACTGTTTGTGCTGTCCCTTTATCTTAAATTGGGCGAGGATAGTTTCTGGTCTGGTTCTGTTGCATGTTTTCCTTGTTATTAAAAGGAAGTTTTTCCTCTTCATCTTTCATACCTCCTCAGAATGGAGGGATTTGAATTTAAAAGATTTTAAGCAGTTCAACATATTTCTTGGAAAAGCCAATTTTACAGTGAACTGGACTGAAGTGGATTATCACTGGGATGGACTGTGTCATTAAAAGTGCCTTGAGTCAACTATTATGAATTTGGGATTCCTTGCACTTGTTCAGCAATTAGTTGGAATATCGGGAATGTTATTAACAGTATTAACTGTGTGTAGTTGAAAAGCTGAGCAGCTCTCTGGTTTCCTGTGAGTGTTATCAGAAGATCTTTTTAACTGCAGGGGATCCGTTCTACCATTACCACAGTATATTAGTCTTAGGAGACTAACTGTGATGTGAAAATTAACTTTAAGAGAGTGTCTTCCACACTCAATTTGGGATTTTCTACTTTTTCTTTATTAAATTCTTCATTTCTATTTATGGTTTAAATGAGCACAAGTTTAACTTCTTTTGTTGCATATATAAAATAAGTATGGCTATATACAAACAGCTGTACTGTGGGAATAAAATCCCATTACCTTAATCTCTAAGCATAAATGTGAGAAAACCATCATGACACTAGCTATAAGCACTCGGTTTTTAGCATTTTTTCAGACTTTTTTTGTGTTGCCAGATGATACAGTGCGTTAGCATCAATAGTTCTTGGTGTGCATTTGCAACAAATATGCACTGATGGCATCTGGTAAGCAAGTTATATACTCATAATGCTAATGTTACTTTTCAGCTGCTGAGATGAACAATAAGGTCATAAATCTGAACATAGTGAAATGAAGTAGTTAGGGCTGCAAGGTGGAACAGTGGTTTGAACTGCAACCTCACCCCATACAGAAGGCTGCTGGTTCGAACCTCAGCTCAGACAGTGGCCTTTCTTTGTAAAGCTTGCATGTTTGCCCCATGTTAGTGTGGGTTTTCTCTGGCTTCCTCCCACCATCATGCATAATAGGTTGATTGTCATTTTAAGTTGTCTTAGGAGTGAATGTGTGTGCGTGACTGGTTGTATGTTTCTCCGTGTTCCTCTGTGATGGACTGGCGACCTGTCCAGGACGTATCCCGCTTCTCGCCCGCTGATTGCTGGGATAAACTCTAGCTACCCGTGACCCTGAACTGGATGAAGTGGTATGGAAAATGGATGGATAAGAGGTTAGAAGCAGTTTGGAGTTTAATCTTATTCTCCCCTAATCTCCACAAACATGGATTCTGATGCTGAACATTTCCTGTTTACTTGTTATCATCTTCTTTGAAAATGTAATACTTCCTAAATATGCTCTTACTCAGGTAAGAACAAAAACAAATACAAATAAAAAAAAAACAAAAAGTACAAGCATTGAGAAAACATCCACCTGGCAGGAACTCTGTTTTTGGATCAAGGTTTGTTTTTTTAGTCACTCTTCACACACTCTCTCTCTGTTAAGGCTCATTAGTGTGAAACCTGTCATTCTCACTCTTTTCTCTTTCTGTCTCAGTCTCATGAAACAAAGTCTTTGAAGATCTGACATAGTTTTCATCATCATCATTATCCTCCTCTCCCTCTCTTTTTCTCCTCCGTCACAAGGCCTGCCATCAGCTTCAGCCCTAGCCTCCCTCCCTCTGTTGGAGGTTGACAATTTTCATCAATTTAATCAGTGCACAAGCACCTTGAACACCTTTTACACCTCAGTGGATGTACAGTTACAGTCAATGTCAAACTCTAAACTTTCTACACACTACAGTTGTAACCTCTGCCTGATGCAGCGCTTTGGTGCAGATCCATGTCCTAATCAGATGCTCAGTCATTGTTCCAAATAACAGAAATAAAGAATTAATCACTGCACTATGTAATACCTGCTGTGAGCTTCAATCACAGAGTGTTACAGTGTGGCAATAAAACCTAATTACGCTCTATTAGAGGACAGTGTGCTTGTTTAGAGCATACCCAACACATGCATTACTTGGCAAAGTAGTTGATGTGGAACAGTTGCGCTCCCCGTCTGGTAATCAGACGCCAGGAGTTTCTGAAGCGCATTAAAAAATCTGTTTACATCAGAGACATGGAAGAAGCTACACAATACATTTTTGGAATATCTGGAGGTCTGTATGGTGATTGCAGGCACAGATCTAATTAAATATGTGACTGGAAACATTAATGGTGCCATAGTAAGAAGGAGGTTTCAGACAGGTTTCAGATTTCTCTGAACCAGTTGTTTGAGCCTAATGTTAACTTTGACTGTGTACAGATACCCTCTACAGAATTAATAAAGTCATTTTCACTACCTAACGATTGAGCATCTCCTATGTGGTTATGACAAAACCCCTTTTGCCAAACAGTGTCGTAACAGTTCTAATACTACTTTATACAGCTAATTCAATCAGAAACATATATCTGAATGTTAAATTTTTCTGATAACCACAAAAAGCAGCAAGTTATTTGTCTGTATTTTCGTCATTATCTTTGTCAACACATTATTTTTCTCAACAAACACAAAATAACTTAATAAAAAACTAATGCAGAGGAATGAAAACTAAAACAAAATGTACAGACAATTTTGTTAACCAATAAAACTTAAACAAAAGTATCCAACAGTAACAATATCCAATCAGAACGGAAAGTCGGGAGGCATGACAAAGAGATTCAATCCGAATACAAACTATTGTATTGATGAGGTTTCCAGGGTAGATGCTTAAACAGTTCCCCTGTGTTTCATATTTCTTTATGAAGGGATCTTAAAGCAATGACCACTCAGGGGAAAAAAAGAGTAGACACATGGACACACTGGGTAAAGATAAGCTGCAAATCGGATGCATAATTGGCCATCATTAGGAGGTGTCTCTCTGAGGAAACCTGCCAAAATTCAGTAGTGCTTCTTTAATGTCACATGCATGCAATGTGCCGCTAACAGATCAACTGAAGTTTCAATGCTAACTAGCTAGTGCCAGCTGTTAGCCTAGTGTAATACCAGCTGTGCTTCAAAATCATAATGTCCATGCAGGGTGTGCAGCCTGCATTCAGTCCAACATGAGACAATCTCACACACACACACACATCAATAAATAAATATTAAGTCTTGTTTGCTGTCGAGATATTGAAGGACAAGAAACCATCCATCCATCCATCCATTTTCTACCACTTTTCCCTTAACGGGGTCGCGGGGGAGCTGGAGCCAATCCCAACTCACAACGGGCAAGAGGCGGGATAAACCCTGGACAGGTCGCCAGTTCATCACAGGGCCGGACAAGAAACCAAAGTACATAAACCAGTGAAAACACATCAACACTCTGAATCCCTTCTTCATTTCAGAATCATTACACACTGTAGAAAAAAAACAGCAACCTCCTCCTCTAAAAAATCTTTTTACAGATTGTACATTTACAGCTGATTCCCATCAAGTCTGGAGTTATATTAAGTAAAAACTATATCTGTCCTACCGTCTCCTCTGCTCGGTCCCCCCTGGCACTGACGTAGCTCAGTCGATAATGCCTGATGTTTCTGGAGTTGACAGCCTGCCAGGACACCCGCATACTAAACGTGGTTTCTTCATCGATCCTCATATTCTTCACCCCATAACGAGGAGCTGGAAGACAAGAGAAGGAGAAAAAAAGAATTAAATCAGCAAGCTACAGCAAGTCAAACAACTCTTTGAGGCTTCAAACTGTAAGAAAAAAAACAAAAAAGGAAAAACGTGATGAGAAAATGGCATAAATTTGCCCTTTAAATGATACAGGCCTACAGACTTTTGTCAAGGTTAAAACTTTTCCCTCGAGGATATATGGTGGGAGAAAGATTTTGATAGTGTGGGAAGAGATGTAGAAACCACACCCGAGAACTTGTAATTAGATATTTTCTGTCTGATAAGTGAGAAGTTCACTTATCAAAAACACGTTTTCTATGCCGTCAGATTAGATTCCAAGTTGCTTTTCCAGCATGAGATAGAAATGCATTGTTTTCCAAAGCATAATATTCGTCGCTCTTTTCTTTGTTACACTTTTGAAATGAAATATTATCTGCAGTCCAAATGCAGGGAGAAAAGAAGGCAGATGGAGAGCAACAGCTGAAATACTTACTTTCTGTTGTCGTGGTTGTTATAGCGACTGTAGTTGTTCTCTTTGCTGCAAATTCAAATAATAAAGTTAATTCAGCATAATAGTTCATTTTATTTCCATTTACTTCTTCTAAATGGTTTACAGACATGATCATATCAAATGTGAATCGTATATGTCTCAAAAATAAACAAGAAATAAGTAAAAGTAGTTATTTTGCTGTTTTGCAAGCAGAAATCTGATGAAGGTAGATTTTATTTACCCGTAGTTTCGATAAGGATCATTTCATCACTTTCAATCTCGTTTGCGTAGATGGCGGCCAGGAGGACCTCATACTCCGTGTTAGGATTTAGTCCTTTTATCAGGTAGGTGTTAACGTTCCCATTCACAAGGACCTGGAACAGAGGACAACAGCTGTTACGTGCGCATCTGATGCATGGAAGGTGCAAAAGAAATGTTACAGGCGAGTTCGGTCCTGAGGAAACATCCAAATGTAGCGTTTATTTGTATCCATTTGCAGAGAAGATAAATTTGAGATAGAGTGAAAGTTAGATAGAGAGATAGAGAGTAAAACGGATGAACTGATGAAAACACGGGAAACACAGATTATCATCTTCCTGATTATCACTCAGAAAGAGAGACTCATTAGTGAGACAGAGCAAGTAAGATGTGAGCGAGCTGACTTTTTATCTCTTCCACAACTGTTTCGTTTTATTTCTAAATAGAATCGTCTGAGATAAAACCGAGTGCGATTTAATCAAGAAGAAAAACGGAGGACGACAAACAGCTGACTGTGTTTGTATGGGTAAAACTGTGAGGATATTTCGGTTGAGAATTTTCTCTTATGTATTTCTGCTGGTGCTTTATTAGTCATGGAAAATGACACAAATAAGGAAACTATCGTGAGCTCAAAATAAGGTTTTCTAATGAAGTGATGCTGAACTACAAGGAAACAGAGACTATTTGAAACAACCAGCATCACAAAGCTAAAAAAAAAGTTAAAAAGTTACAAAGTTACAAAGTTGGCTTCCTCTGAGACTGAATTGGTAAGACGACTAACACTGACTGATAAAAGAAAGTGTGTGTGGTAGAGGCGAGCCTGGACAGTCAAAGTGATTGAATTTAACAGGCGAGTGATAAAACATTCATATCAGAACACTCATATTACCAGACACATCTTGTTTGGAGTTTCTTGATGTTATAAGACAAGCCCTTTTTAAACTTTCAGCAGACACAGTTCAACTAAAAATCTCTCATTTCAAGTTTTAATTCTCATATCCTCGCTGCCGAACGTTGATCATTTCAGTCATATGATTACAAGAAAATGAATGGAAAGGACTGAAGATTAAATACTTGAACAGTAATAACATCGGGTTTCTGGTACAATAATTGTTCAGTGGACTTTCAGACAAACCTGGAGGGAAAAATTCTCTTTGAACTCGGAGCACCTCAACTCAAATCTGCTTTCTAATTGATTCCAGTTCCACTCCATCGCTGAGCCACAGTTAAGCTGAGACTCATTTCTAATTCATGCGACCACGTTCTCATAGCAAAACCTTATGTACAAAGGAAAAATAAGCACAAGCGCAACTCTTGACTGAGTTCATACAGTTATGTTGATAGTAAGAGATTGTATAAATAAAATTAGTTGAAGTTGAAACTCCTCTTTAGAATGATGGACTCATGATGAAAGGTTGTGAATCAGTTCACATTACAGCTTTGACCATCTGAATCTCTCCTGCTTGGTATGTACAAAAAAAAGCTAAATATAATATATTCTGCAAAACATTGTTTCTATAGTTTTAACATAATCATCCTAAACTCTTAACTTTATGGGACAATATCAATATAAATCAAAGGAGTTTGACTAATTTGACATTGGCTGCTCTAACATGCATCATTGCAGGATTCCTCATTCAAGCAAGGAAACATAAGGGCATTATTAGTGGGACAAAAAAAGAGAGACAAGGTGACTGATCATGAAAACATCGGATTGGCTTTACTGGCTGGAGGAGGCTCAGAGAAGAGACAGGATGCAAAATAAATATCACATCAAGTTTAGTCTTTACTAAACTTGCTTTAAAAATCTCTAAAGATTTAAATGCTCCCATTTCCATAACAATTTATCACACTTTTCCTTTCATTACAATAAACATAAACAGCCACCTTGAGCTTGCTGTGTCTCTATGTGACTTTACTTTAATTCCCCGGTGAAATGTAGAGTAAAACGGTGCACAAATGTGTGCATAAATAAGCAGCACATTACCACCGGACTGATTCATCTGCTGTGGAAACTCATTGCTTCCTAGTTTGACATAGTTCCAAGTCTGTACTGTAGTTTGCAAATGCAGAGCATCTCTACATGTTTGATTTAGGACCCACCACCTGCTTGTAGGTCTCATTGTGACTCAGTGTGTGTGTGGTACACCATTTAATGTGAAAATGCACGAGTCAGCTGTTTGTAGGGATATAAATGCACTCTTTAAAGAATTCTTTCATTTACAGCACTCCCATGACACACAAAAGCCTGAATGTTAGTGTTTGATGTGCTTTTTCTAAACATACATTTTTTATAACTCAGCAGCTGCAATGATATTTTATACTTTTGCAAATCGGCACAACCTCTGTGGAGAAAAGACTACATACACTCCCTCTGACCTTTATTTCTAACGTAAACACAAAAAACACTCATTTCAGAACTTTGCAGGATTAAATTTGATCTATCGACAACTTTTCCATGTAAGTTATTACAATTTTATCCAAAACTATAATGAGTTACAATAAAATGCCTTGTGATAATGACAAAAAAAATGTGCACAAACCTCCTCGCTGTCTCCTCCATCTGTCAGCATCCAGGTGAGCCGATACATCACCACATCAGAGGCAGGGTGTTGCCATGACACCCTGAAGCTGTCTGTGGAGATGTCGCTGCTCTGCGGGTCCAGCGGGTCTGGGACTGTCTCTACAACACAAACCAGCAGTTACCAGTAACATCACAATACAATGACTTGAACCCTTTACAAAGTCTACATATCACAGAGATGACAGACTTTCAGCCTTACTCGTAGTGAAGCTCTCCGTCACAGCTTCAGCTTGTCCTTCATTGTACAGCGCAAAGACACCAACTGTGTACTCTGTCATTGCGGTCAGGTTTTTAAGCATGTATGATGTCACCGTGCCGACGTCCACCTGTTGATACAGCACCAAGCCAGCATTGCGTACTTTGGATCATTCCTCAGTGCTTTGATTTATACGTTAAATGCCTGAACACGTTGCGACCTCTCCCTCCCATGTGGCTCAAACGTGCAGGTTCTCACCTCCGTTGTTTGGACTCCATTGGTCTTGACGTACATGACGCGGTAGCCTTTGACCAACCTGGACGCGGTGTCCCACGTGAGTCGGGCTGAACTGTGATTCACATTCGAGACACGGAGATTCCTTGCTGGAAGCAGTGGTACTGGGGGGGTGAAGGAAAACCATATGATTAGACTCATCTTAAAATGTTACATCACAAGGAGAAAAACAAATGTAAGGCAAATTTTCAAACATGAAATTAATATTTCAGCCACTCAAAATGGTAAATGAGCAATTATGTCAAGTTAAAATAAACAAAAAGCTTTCGTTAATAAATGATGATGTCATGTAATTGTGTATTATGTTGCCCAAAATCTAATTATGATCAATGTGTTGCAAGTGGCACCATAGGGTGGCGCTGGGTTAGTGGCAGGTCCTCTATAAAAGAGGAAGTGGCAGTGGATCAGG
>JBAMHV010000018.1:19504889-19523180 GCA_037177535.1 Pseudomugil gertrudae
GCATTTACAGTACATATATATATATATATATATATATATATATATATATATATATACACACACACACTCACATACATATGCTAAAGAGTGTCTTGCCCGAGGTCCCAACTGGATGATGTTGCATTTTTAGAGCTATGTAACTCGGCTGGATAGCTCAGTTGCACTAACAACTGAGCTATCCAGCTGTTTCCCATAGTCATCGGAGCACTGGGAGCTGTGTCCCCCACACTGGAGAGGTGGTGGCTCCAACAGATATCTGGAGAAACATCAGCTCCATCCAGAGAAGCGCAGTCCTAGGAAAATACTGCTTAGGACCATCAAGCTCCCAGGACTCTGGTAGAGAACCTGAGCTTGAGATGACACATTTTCTGACACATTTGATTTATTCTAATGTATATAACTATTAGAATGTACGGTGGCTAAAAACATCATATATATTATAAAGTATATGATAAAGATGAGGGTTAACAGAATGCAAATATCCATAAAACCTCTTATATTCATCAGAGTCAATATGAAGTTTCAGTTTGGTAAAATTTTCTTTCATCTCCATCATGCAGCATCTTTTATCAAGGTCATTTACATCGGCTGTGGCCTCTTTTCACAGCAATGATCATCAAAGCGCATTTTGTCTCAACAATAGAAGAAGCAACATTGAAATGACTTAATGAAATGGGGGATGAGAGGCTTCTGAGATCAGAGAGATGAATGAATTAAAAAGGGTGGGAGGTAAAAAACACACTAAATCCATCTCCCATTTTGTCCAACAGCATCATGTGATGTAGCTGCTGACAGAAAGGTTCTGCCTCTGATCATTAGGATGAAATCAGATTATACAAATAGACTGAAACACCATGCACTTCTTATTAACTGTAGACATATTCACTGCATGATAGACATTTATTAGCATGAAGAAAA
Organism: Pseudomugil gertrudae; assembly: GCA_037177535.1. NCBI lineage: Eukaryota > Metazoa > Chordata > Actinopteri > Atheriniformes > Pseudomugilidae > Pseudomugil > Pseudomugil gertrudae. The sequence goes on from JBAMHV010000018.1 coordinate 19,505,808, forward strand.
AGGGCCATGAGGGAGTACCGTGGTTGTGATCTTGCATTTAATGCACGAATGAGAAATGAGAAGAAACGATAGCTTGGATGAAGTGAGTGGCCGGCATTGTATATGCCAATGAATGAATTCAAGGAATCAAACAAAGCCTTTCCTGCATGAGAGGAAGATATTTTAAAGTCTTTGAGTGAGTCCTCAGTTCATTGCCATCCAAAAACTACCCTATTTCCTTCCAGCCTTTGTGCACGTCCTCATCCAACCTGCATTTAAAGCTTAACACACATCGTAAAGACATAAACATGCCCTGCCTTAAAGCCACAGGCCTCAATCCTTAAAGGAGGCTTTATAAAACGCTAATTAGTGAGGACGGTGGGGATTCAGGGGAGGCTGTACTTGCATCAAGGTTAAAAAAACTCTCACGAATGAAAGTGAGTGCAGAAAATAGCTGGAAGAGAAGAAGCTGGAAGCTGGCGCCATGCAGCTAGTTTTGGTGGGAGCAGAAAACGTGCCAAGACGTGACTTCAACATGCCACAGCTGCCCCAGAGAGGCCAACTAACGATGATCAAACACTGCAAATGAAAGGCAAACACAACTGCAGCAGCTGATGCTACTGATCAGCAAAATTTCAGAGTAAAAGCTAATCAGAGAAACTAGATGCTTTAATGTTTGTCTGACATTAAAGGCATTTACAACTTAAAGCTAAAGCTCAAATGAAATAAATAAAATCCCAACAACAAATATTTTTCCTTTAAAACAGGGGTGCTCATGTCCGGTCCTCGAGATCTACCATCCTGCAACTTTTAGATGCATCTATTGTCCAACACAGCTGAATCCAATTAATGGCTCGTTAGCAGGCCTCTGTGGGGCTGGATGACATGCAGCAGAGGAAATTCAGCTATTTGATTCAGGTGTGTTAGAAAGGGTTGCATCTAAAACTTGCAGGATGGTAGATCTCGAAGACCGGACTTGAGCACCCCTGCTTTAAAAGGTGGCCTGTCTTCAAGGAGATGTAGAGCAGACGTTATGCATTAAGAGGGAAAGCAACTACGCTGGAGAATCAGATGTTTTTAAAATCTGTGAACGTTCAAATCAGCTGTTACTATTTGAAATTTTATACTTTTTTTTTTATTTATGAAGATGTCAAACATTCTACAAGTGCATATTTTAGTTATTTAACTATGATATAACTCAACTGGACTTTAAAAATACAGTATAGACCATTTTAGCTTTTGCCAGTGATAATGTGACTTTTACTTTTATGACATTCACGGTCGGAGCAAAAAAAATGTAGTGGATTTTATTTTCCAGGCTACTTTCTGATCCTGAAAAGCTAAATGGGTTGCTGTCATCAAACAAGATAAAAGGGAGATATGGGGACAAGAGTTTCACAAAGAATGAAAACAGATATTTTTTTCTTTGTGGTGTCAAACATTCGTAAAATAGTAATGTTTCTTACTGTAACTCTAGTGTTTACTACATTAGGAAGTAGACATAATTTTTATACTGCATTAATATAATATTGGTTAATGAACAGAAATTCTTCAGTCATGTTAGTCAAAATGCTTTACACTACATGGCACATTCACTCATTCCCACACACTCAGACCCTGATAGACACATCGGGGAGTAACTAGGGGTACAGTGTCTTGCCCAAAGATACTTCGGCATGTAGTTAGCAGAAGCCTAGAATTGATCTCCCAACCTTCTGGTCAAAAGATGACTGCTTAAAAAAAAGCCACCTTTAAAATAAAGAGGAAATATTTTGGGATACTCTCCACACCGTTACCTCTACCAACTTATAGACTTTAATTCTGTCCAAGTAAAATTAACTTGGTAATCACAAATATTGTGGTAAGCTAAAGCGTAGGAAAACCTCCATCAGCTGTCAGTTTTGTAAACAAGGATTTTTAATAAATCATGTTTCAGCACCAACAAGCACATTTTTTTTAGTCTTCTTTGAAATAAAACTGTCCAACGTGACTGCATAAGTGATGAACTGAAAAGTGCTTTGAACTGATTAACTGTAACTCAATAACTGCTGCTGGTTTTATTGCCACTTAACAGAAAATGCGACGTTACTGAGAATGGTCTTTAGTTTATTACTTAGGCGATAAACACAACCATTACTCATGTTGTCTGCACTTACATCCCCGTTGTCGTTAACATGAGGGTATTTCTAATGACCTGGATAATAATGGATGTAATAATCATTACATCATCATTTTGCTTTGTTTTTATGGTTGGAATTCTTATTAACTAAGAGTTGTTTACAATGTAAACAATGTAAAAAGATAAATCAGAAAGAAATTCATGGACCGATTATCAGCTCGGTTTTACGTGATATTTTCAAAAAGGGCACAAACAAGAAAGCAGTTATTACACATCTACAAGCCTGCTGCTGATAACTCAGAAATGGAGGCTGTTGATGAAGAGGCTTCAGCTTGTGACGTGGCTTTTAGGCATTTAGACGTGGATGAGATTAGGGTTAAGACTCACATGTGGTCTGCTGGCTGGTCATGGGGTCACTGGCCTCCTCGCCGTACATGGCATAAACCGTCACTGTGTACTCAGTGGCTGGGGTCAGTCCCTCAAGCTCCACCTCAGTCACTGAGTTTGCCACCTTTACCTGTAAACATGCATATAAACAGGGAAGGCATTTATGCTCAGTAGTAATAAATACGTCTAACAGCTTCTTATATCTCTCGACACCATCTTGTTGCTGTATCTTATCCGTCTTCTATCATATCTCGATATCTATCACAAGTCTTGCCCAGACAGGCAGAGAATCAGGCTTTGACTGTGTGAGGTCATTCTAAAGGAAGCTGTGAAATCTACAGTAAGCTAGGCATTTAATATTCTAATCTGTGCTAAATTCAGACAGTTGAAGGAGGTTATAGAACTCAAGGTAAGTTGCAAGCATCCATTGTCATTTCTGTCATCAGTTGACTGCATCATTATGTGCAACACAGGCCTCTCTGTTTCTCAGATGCTGCTTGCACACAGTGGCCACAGCAGATGACAAATGTTTGTCCATCTGCTCTTTTCTGCCTATCCCAAAAATAAATTGCTTTCATTTTGGCACATCAGAGACTTAAGATGTATGGCCAAAATAGAAGACACACTCCATAACGAGGAGGCGAATCCAGACAGGTCAGTTTGAATGAAGTCATTCATTCAAGTTCAAGATCTACTGTTGGTTATTTCTACATTCAGTTCATAAGAACATTCAGCCTTATTTTGGCGGGTAATTTTACTGCAGATACAAGTCAAGGTTGTGCAATACTCTACTAATGAGATAATTAAAAGGAAAACATGTTTCTGACAGATACATATTTGACATGATTCATGGATGTTCATAATGAATTTGATCTTTTTACTAAACACAAGATATTTAATTTCACTGCAAGGCCTAACCATAAGCAATCTAAAAGTAAAAGTAAAGATAACCAACAAAAAGCAAACCTGCTACATGAAGAACACTTTTTTATAAATAAACCTCAGCTCCTGTGCTCCAGCATGATAAAAAAAGTCATGTGCAGACTAATCAGTGCACCCACCCCAGCAAACAACTCAATAATCTTCCATTGACATTGTTTTTGCTATGCTGGCCCATGAATTCAGGTTGAAGCGTTATGAAAAGACATTTTATAAAAGTAAATTTGTGTATTTGTGTCAGAACACATTTTAATAGTGTAAGTTTCCTTTAAAGGTACAAATAATACCACCTTTTTAAAATACTGTACATCTAAGTTATGGGTACCCTGTAGGCCTGAATCCTTCTTTACTTACAGATCGACAGCTTATTTTTGAGATGATATCTGATATATGCAAGTCAAAATATCAACAAATGCATTGACAGCATAAAGGAAAACAGTCAGTTTTGGGATCTTTATGGATCTTCTGAATCTAACCCTAACACAGAATCCTCTCCTTTAGGCTCACTCTCCATCGGATCCCACTTTTGCTCTAGATGAAAGCATTTTCAAAGTCAAACTGAACCTCATCAAGCTCTCAGCTCGCCAAACGGCCTGTGTGGAAACCACACGGACAGAAGCCAGCCAAGCTCGGGCAATGACAGCACCGCCTCAGAGCCAAGATTATCCTCACTACTGGAAAACATCCACTCTGATTGCGACTGCCTCACTCGATTGTTTTTATTGCCTTCCACCTGCAGGGTAGCATGAAAGCAGGAGTAATGAGGTCTAATGGGAGAGGATATGGTAGGCTGGCCAGAATTTTACACCTTTCCTCCACTGCAGTGCATGTCTGATCTTCCAGGGCTGGCAAGAGTGTCCAAGTTTAATTGTTGTGCAGTTTGGTTTTGGCATTGACCATCTAGACTTGCCTCTTTGTATGGTTTTATTTTATTTTTCCATTCAATTTAATATTTATAATTCAGTTTGGATATTTATTTTTTTATGTCGTTGCTCTAATCCATCACAAATGTATAAAAACTTGTGAGCTGTGAGGGAACCAACACTTGTTATGCAACAATGATACTGGTTAAAAATTTTCCTACCAGCTAAGACTGACCACAGGATGAGAATTAATCTTTTTTCCCCATTTTATTACATCCCCTTATCTCTGTTTCAGCCTTCTTACTCAGGGTACAAAAGATTATGTGTTCAATACAAAACATTGACAAGCTAATTCTTAAATATGACACAAATCCTTTTTAGTAACAAAGACATCTGAGATGTTTTTTTTTTGTTCCCTTGGAGAAAAATTGCTTTTCTACAGAAATATTAGATAATATAATATATTCTACAAAAATATTATAATGCATTTCATTCTTATTCTTTATTACTCAGGAAGCAGAAGTAGGAAAACCATGGAGATTAATAACACACTTTGTTATAAAATATTACTTTTTAATATTCTCCACAAAGTGTTCTGGCCCACTGTTGTTCCAACATTCACCTTTGGTCATCTACATAGTGACTGAAATAATTAAATTACTGATGAAAGTAGCTAAGCTCCCTTTACAGAGGGTGAAAGCCTGCTTAGATTACAGTTACTACTGCACCTCCATATTAAAAGGGGTCAGATGAGATTATTTGATCAGGGAAGGATGCTTTCCGGTTGCTTCCATAGTGGACAGATTGCTATAAAAGTCTAAACTTGGTGCAGGGGCTGAGCAAAGAACAACTTTGCCCTTGTAATTATGGTTTCCCTAAAATCCTGCAGCTTTCTTTTTCTCACTTCAACACAGTCGCCTCACCTCCTTCTCATCTGCAAGGTTGTCCTCCGTCAGCGGGGCATAAAGGATCATGTATCCCGAAGCTCCGGCGGCGGTCTTCCAGCGGACCCTCATGGTACTGTGAGTAATATCAAACAGCTCCAGGTTGTTGACAGTAGGCAGAACCACTGCAGGAAACAAGGATTGTTTTTAGGTGTAGAAATTTTTTTCTAGCAAACACATTTGCTAACTAACGTTTGGCACATCAGCAGTAGTATTTCTAGACTAAATATAGAATTTAACAACAAACCATGCCTAAAGTTTTACTCAGCCTTCATTAATTGTATTTTTTTTATTACTACACACCAATCTCTGCAGATGTTAATGTGAGTATTCTTTAGAAATATCAGCAAAACTAATATGAGCAAACTCCTGGCTCAAACATTTCCCTCATCTGCCTGGTAACTGTTAGACACACAGCCAAAAACAAATCAGTACTTAACATCCCATTATATTTGCTGCCAGCAAAGGCACAAATGGCAGCTTGTATCTACAGACAAAGCCCATTAATTTTGCGACAAGGTCAACTTGTGGCTTGATGTTCATCCTGGACCATCGGGGAGGAATTCCCCAACATTCGTCAGTGAGAAGCAAGTTAAACACGGACTGAAAATCCTGCTGGGCTCTGGCTTAGTGAACGAACATTAGAACAGGGCCTCAGGCAACACATCCAGAATTAGAGCCCAGCACAGGAATACTGCCAGAGGTGTGGGACCAGGGATGAATACATAATGGGATACACGTGCAGCTCTAATGGCCTAAATTTAGCATCCTCTGCTACTGTATCAACTGGTCAACCATTGTTTCTGTAAGTAATGCTGGGGTCCCACAGTAATGTGGATTTAAACACATTGTTCTTTTAAATCCTCTCACTTATTTAAAAAAAGGAGATATTTGACAAAACCAAAACATTTTTTAGAGTCTAGCTGGGATTTTAAAAAACAATCTTCTATATTTCTATATTTATTCTCTGGGAAATGTCTTGTGTTACTGGTGAGCTCTGAAAGAAAAAACAGGATGTCATGTTCAACTTCCCTTAAATCAATAATCTATTTACATTTAAATCACACATCCGGTCAGATGATCCTCCGATGTGTGCTGGTATTTATTCATTCTGTTCACAGGTTCAGGTGAGGTAACAATTTTCCCGAAGAGACAAGTTTAAAAAGTGTTTTAGGGATTGTTTTGTACTTGTAAAACTTGGGCAGTATGCCCCAGCCCACCTCTGAATGACACAAAGTGTCAAAAGACAAAGCTGATTGTTCTTAGCCAATAAAATTCAGAGTTATTTATGAGGGAGGAACTTGACTCCTCTTTGCCTGTCACGAATCCCAAACCTCATTCATTCTTCAAACACCATTTGCTTTTAAACCCTTGAATATTCCTTACCACAGTAAAAAGAGAACTTACATGTGGTGGCACTTCCTCGCAGGGCCTCGCTGGCGGAGCTGCGGTAGATGGCAAAAACAGCCACCTGGTACTCCGTCAGAGAGTTCAGGTAGTTCAGCTCCACAGTGTTTTCTGTCCCCTGGACCATCTAAGAGACATATTCCACTGACTTTTAGCTTTACAATGTTGTTTTTACACAGAATATTTCAAGGTGATGCTCAGAATTCTCTCAAGATCATGCCACAAACAATTATTTTCATATTACCCAAAACCAATAAAAAAATCTTTTTTCTATATCATTTATGTTTAAACATTGTAATAATAACTTCCTGTGTACACGGCAATCTACAAATAAAAGGATTTAGCTCAACATGTTTTGCAAATAGAGCAACTTTCTACTGTTTATCTGTGTGTCTCATATTTTATGTGTTCCCATCATTTTGTAGGTGCATCTGAGGAAGAACGCAGTGTTCCACAATATGAGGAGGGCACTTGGTTTTATGAACCAAACACTAACTTCTGCAGAATGGTTTCCATTAATCATGGGTGGAGGTGACCCTAAAGGGATTACCCAAGCAGCCTTAATTAAAATGCGACCATTATATCAATACCTCTGCATTTCATATACACTGTGCTGGGAATTCAGCAGCAAAGTTCCACCAATTAAGGAAGCAAAATGAAACACCCGTCGCTCATTGATAAGAAGCTAGAGAACTATATGAGCCACCTAAATAATCAGTCGGCTGGATTCATTTACATTTCATGAGAAAACTTTCATAAAAACATTGGATTCTAGTTTCACTGGAGGCCTGAAATAGAGCATCATTCCTCACTGTGGCAGAATAATTAAAAGGAAGCTTCAGAAGCAACCAGTGGGAAGGAGGAAGAGGAGTAAGCTACAAGCTTGTGCAAATAATATGTGAGGAAATTCAAGGGATTAAAATCGCAGGTACTTTTTCTTCTGGTTGTCCTCCGCTGGCTGGATAGTACACCACACGGTATTTCTCAACCTGGCCTGGTGCATGGGTCCACCTCACCCGGAAGCTGCGAGCCGTTATCTCAGATGTCACAAGGTCCCGAGGTGCAGCCACAGAGGTGGGAGGGGGCGCCGGTTCTCCTCCACCTGCAGGCGATAAAGGAAACAAAAATACTTCCTCTAATAAAAACGCTCAATGTGTAGAATTTAAATCTTTATCTCAAATCTTGAGTGGCACCAGTGTTTACAGAGGTCTTGCCAAAAGATCACGTGTGTCATAACCCTGGAGAAATCTCATTTTGAACCTTTAATCTGCTTATCGAGCTGATCCACGCGGTCACAGACAGTCTTCGTCAGACTTTCTACAATTTCGCTCATAACACCGAAGTCCGCCACGTTGTAGACGTGAGTTTCCTCAGGTGGAGAAGCGATGGACCTCAGCTCGTTCTCATCAGCATTCTTCACACCTGAACAGAGAAGACGAGAGAAGAACCACTGATGAAGAGGAGAGAATGCAGTGATCAGGAGAGGATACATGTCTCTGATGATGCAGCACAGACAAATAAAGGCAGTGTTTCATTTAGAGGCAGATTTATTTGTCATACTCAGAATTTCTGACTGTAAAACCAACATTTACATAACAGACTTTTCATTTCCTTCTGCAGATGGATGCTCTGCTTAAATACAAACTCATAAAACCTTCATCAGCACAAAAGTCTACTGTATTTATTTTCCTTTCAGATAATTCATTTAACTTTCACACACCTTAAAACAACTTAAACAATCAATCACAAATAACATTTACTTACGCTTGAGTAAGTTCTGATATGTAAATGAGTATTTTCACAGCTGATTGAGTTTTCATTAAGGAGAAAGCTTTTCTATTACGTCTTCCCAGAGACCAGGCTGCCACCTTTAGAGTCATCAAATGTCCCAAATCAAAATGTACTCAGGTGACACTAATGTGAACAAAAGTAGAAGAGCAGCAAATCTAAATTTCCTGAGACGTTTGGTACTTTTGGTTTTATAAAAAAGGGGAAGTGATGCATCGGTTTCTAACATTTTCTGTCTGATGACAACAAAACGTGACGCATTAGTTTTTTTCTTTCTTTTAAAGCTGAAAAGAGTCAATAAAGGAGGAACTCAAGTTTTCTAAACAGGAAAAAAAAGTTTTCTTAATGTGATGCCATGTTGACGATTGTAAAGTAATCATATAAAAGTGTTTGGCTTGTTAAATATGGAAATAGTTTCTCTAAAAACATTTCGCATGTGTTTTTAAACTACCATTTATTATTTTTTGTATTTTCTACTCTTATAATTACTGATATAATAATTATTAATGCATAATTATTATATTAATATATTTATTATTTACTGTTAACAGTGATTAAGTCATACCAATTGCAAAAAGTTCTATCCCGGCAGCCTTCAGGCTTTGTGCAGGGGGGATGACATCATCCTGGGACTTCCCATCAGTGATGAGGATTCCTATCTTTGGAACACCAGGCCTGGAGCCAGACTCCACTTTAAAGCTGTTCTCCAGGATGAAGGTCAGAGCCAAACCTGTAGAAAATGGATCAGTGAGGAATGAGCATCTGTGAAACACGATTAAAAACAACAGAAAAACAGGTTTGGGTTATGTTGTTGACCTTATGTAAGACAGACAAAGACACCAAAGAACATGTCGGGTCAATCCACTAACAATTGTGATAACATTTATATAGTATCCTAACAATATTGTATATTTATTGTTATCCTAACATGCACACAGGCTAAATATTATTACTATTTGTTTATTTTAACATGTAAAATAACAGATCTGCATAATATTAACTGGCAGTAAGTAACACCCACAATCCTGCCAAATGCCAGTTTAAATTCAGGCTTAAAATGCAATTACAATAAGGTTAAATGACGCAAATCCTTTTTTTTCTTTTTAATCCTTGCACTCATATCTCCACTTTTTCTATCAGTATTACTCCATGACATTTAATACTTAAGCTGAATTTTTACTGTTGTGTTCATGGTGTCGTTTATGTGATACTGTCTCTGAACAAATGAGAAGCTACATTTAAAAGAAGAAATAGCAAATTATAGATTTTTTAGTGGAGGTTGAGGGAAAATAGGCTTGGTTAAAAGCAAAAAAAAAGGAAGTTGATAATGAAAAAATAAGGAATAACCAATTTAAACATTTAAATATATATGTACAGAAAATACCTAAAAAACCTTAAAAGCTCAATTTAGATATTATCATTGTCACTGCTTGGCATTTTTTAAAAAATGAAAAGCATTCATAAACACCTTTTAAACAAATTAATAATTAAAACCAATTCAGCTGCCCTGTGTAATCTGTTTTATTACCTCTTTTTGTAATATTTTCCTTTGTGTGAGCACATCGAGACAAAAAAAAGTACGAGCACCCCATGAACAGCATTTTCATATTAAATATTAGCTAAAAAAAACAATATATCATTACTTTTTATCTAACATATAAAGGAAAAACATGGATGAAAAATGTCACTGAGACTTAAGGAGGACTCCTCATCTGTTATAAACACTGGCAGGTCAGAACACAGGAGCATTGCAGGATAACTTGACTTGATAGACTAGCTGAGGGGTACTTGTATGTTTTGTCACCAGGGGCACACTTTGCTAAAAGCATGCATCTTCTAAGCACATCCTCCATATTCAATTAGCCATGAAATCTGTGATGTAATATATACTTTTACTAAGTTTTAAAAATAATACTTCTTGAAGTCAGAGATTAAAATTGGTTTAGTAAAATCATAACTAAATAATTCTAATGGTCCACGCTGATCAGTAAACCTGCAAAGTTTCAGATTTTTTTATGATAAAATGGTCACATAATAAAATGTATTAATTAGGTCCGTGTATGACTAAACTCTTTTCCTGAATGGAAGCAAACAAAAGGATGAAGCAAAGAATAAAAGAGTAAGAGCTACAGGGGTGAAGAAGAGGAAGGTATTAGGTGGGTAACAAACAAAGTTAATGGTGTACTAGTTTTTAATCATGTCAGAAACTCTGAGCCCCGAGAGGTTTTCATTTGAGAGAAATACGTTTGTCGTAATGAGGCAGGCAAATGACTTTTTCATCAATGAATAAATACCACATGGTCTCATGTTTTAACTCCTGCTGCAGCTAAATTAAACAACACTAATGCAAAAGCAGGCTGTCATTTATTCAGCTAATGTAGCTGACTGGAAAATAAAATCATCAATAAATTTACATTAAAATACTTCTAAAGTGGTGCATATAGCAGTGGTACTGGACTAAAAGTGTTAAAAGATCCTAAGAGCCTGATGGGAAGGTTCAATCTGAAGCACAAAGCAGGTCTGAGCTTTGATCTTTTTTTAAAAAGAGTAATTTATTATAAATCAACCCAGAAAAAAAAGCACTTTTTCTCTGTCTTTCACTAAACTATATTCATCATTTGTTTAATAAAGTGCCATCTACCTTTACACTAATAAAGTTAGAAGCCACTGAGTAATTTCTGGAGACTTGCTGTAAAGGTGAGTAAAATCCTGTCTGACAGTTAGACTGGACCTCACAGTTCCTCTCTGAGGTGTAGTGATAGCAGGAAAAATGAGGCATCAGAGCTAAGACAGCTCCCTAAGTGTCACAAAGACGTGATGAAAATGGGAGCAGGTTTGACAAGGTTTTGTTTTATGAGTTTGACCAGCTGAATTAGGTTGTATCCAGTAATCATAGCAGAACATTATCATACTTAGATTTCTAAATGGTGTTTTGTTTACTATTATGAGTATAGTCAGTCTCATCTGCAGGCAGCAGTCACAGCTGTATTAGTTTGAAGAATCAGAAGTTTGATAACTGCTGTTATAATGCTGTTCAAAAAGCTTCTCGACATCCAAAGCATTGCTCTGAACTTAGTCACTGTTGCATTAGCTGCTCATTTAGACTAGATTGAGATCATAAGACAAGTGAAAAGTTTATTGATGATGTAAACTACTAAAGCAAAAGAGAAAGTTCTCACTTAGACCGCTGTGATCTTTGAGGTTTCTTTGCTTAAGCTGGTGAAAGATTTGCTGTTCTTACTTTTGCTGAGAAACCTGCAGGCAATTTGTAAAATCTTATTTAGCTAAACTGAAAACCACCTGAAAACCTTTTACTTACAGTAAAAATAAATACATATCCTGCAGCTTTTTGGCCAATGGATTCTAAATAATTCAAAGAAATTCAACCAGATAAAATAAAGATAAACAGACAAATAAAATTTGACAGCATAAATAAGAATAAATTATATTACTACCACTTTTTTTTACTTAATAAGATCTATACATTTTCATAATGCCAAATGGTTATAAATACGTGAAAACATCACATTTTTACACGTTTTATGCTCCAAAAATGTTACATGTAAATTATTTCTTCTGTAGATTTTATTATAGAAAATTATGTCCAAACTGTGATAATGTATCAGCACTAATAAAACATATATAACATGAAAAAGTCATGGCTGATGCTTCTGCAACATGAAAATAGAATAACATCTATTCTTTTCCTTCTTTTCCTACTTTTACTTCTTTGCTGTATAAAATGTGTTTATGACTCAGATATATAAGTTGTGTTGTAGCTGAAATTTATAAACATATCAACACAAAACTCAAACAAGCTTTGCTTAAGCGTATATTGCAAACATTTGTCTTGACTTAAATTTGTTTAAATTAACATTTTGTGCTAAGCTAGGAGACCGCCTCTGTTCCAAGTCCACCGCCAACAGTCATCTGATAAGTGACAAGCATAACTACAATAATTAGAAATGAGAATGTGATTTTGTTTAGCGGCTCACCTGTCAGGGTGTTTCCTCCCTTATATGGCAGGTTTTTTACCGCATCCATCACAGCCTCTTTTGTGGTGTGAGTGTTCAGATGCCACTCGATCCTGGGGTCTCCGCTGTACTGAGCCAGGCCTGGGAGGATAAATAAAAGTGCACTGAGCTACAACTTGACAGGATTTTCAATACATCTATCATCTTACACAAACATTGTGCGATTGCTTTAAGACTCCAAAATATCCTCACCAATCCTGGTCTTGTCAAATTCCACAGAGAAGGCCTTGACCAGGTTTTCCAGAAAGGTCCGAACCAGCCTGAAGTTGATGCGACCGATACTCCAGGATCCATCAACCAGAATCACAATGTCAGATACAGCTGGAGTCCTACACAGGAATTCTTCTCCAACTATTGTTGAAAAAAACACAACAGTTTTGAGGAAAAAAAACACCTGAACAATTTTAAAACAATATAATTAATAAAAACAATGCTTCCCATGATGGTGGTCTAAGCACAATCTAAATGTTCAAGAACAAGACCAAAAGGATTGTTAATAATGATGATACAAAAGGGGGAAAATAATGTCCAAAAGAACATGAATCAGACTGGAAAAGACATAAAACATGTAGATAGCAGCCTACAGCGCACATATGATAAATCTGCAGGGGTAAAAGTAGGACAATTGGATGTGCAGCTTCTGTCCAAAAGTATTACAAAGTGTTTCATTAATTCTAATTCTGTTCAACACAGTATAATTAAACCCTGGAGGAGCAAGGCACTAACTTTTAGCAGATGAGAAATAACGGTACTCTGTTTGTCTCCACAGTTTACTGGGTGATAAAGCAGAGCAGACTGTAATGAGGCAACAGAAGTTCATTTACAAACACAAGTCCAGCTCACAGTCAGCCAAAGGCCAGCCAAATTAGGAAGCGGCCATATTTCCACCGGCCAATTATCTTTTGTACGCAGCACAGGAACCCTCTGTATGCTTGGGTCATTGCAGAGCGCCACAATCTGCCTTAAGGCAGTTTATCTTTAAAATGTAGTCGTCCCTTCCGATACGAAACTATCAATATAACACAAAAGCACGCAAGTGAGACAATAATCCAGATAAAAACATGTTTAACTGCACAGGTTCCCATTCAAGATGTAAAGTTCCCATCCAGGAACAACAGGACATAGAAACAAGCCAGAATCCGCAAAGGTATGCTGTGTCTTTAAAAGTGTATATATCACTAAGATAATGTGATTATTTTCTTTTTTAGTATTGCATGAAAATAACTGTACATTTATATGCAAATTTATAAAAGTCTCAATCCACTACCAAAAAGGTCATATTACTGTTTTGTTGGACTTCCTCTGACTACCAAACACATTTGCTGTGCTGTTGTTTTAAAAGGCTTCTGCAATATCAAGATTTATTTCTTTACAGTGTTGCATTAATTTTTCACTGAGACCATTTTTGATCAGTCTGTGCAAAGCCTTTTGCGGCAGATCCCAAATATTCCTAATAGGGTTCAGGTCTGGACTCTGTAATGACCAATCCATGTGTGAACATGATGTCATCGTGCTTCCTGACCCACTCTTTCACAATTTGAGACCACTGAATCCTGTTATTGTCATTTTGGATCATCAGCATCTGCAGTGAATACATATTTTGATGGAATAACCTGCTTATTCAGTATTTTCAGGTTTTCTGTGGACCTAATTCTTTGGGTACATACTGTTACTGAACTTACACCGGGCCAAAACCGCAACCTCAGATCGTGGACAGGTATGTACATTAGAAACTATGTCGGCCCTAACCCTAACCGTAACCCTACACTTAATTTGCTTCTCTTTTTACCCTGATGTTGTGCTTCCTTACAAACTGAAGCCTTTATCTCCGGTTATGGCTACGCAGATGTTCAGTTTCAACCCTATGAGTTCCCTTCGCATTGTGTATGTAGAGATGGTCTTACTTTCACTATTAAACACATCCCTAACTTCGTCTGTTGTTTTTCTTTTATTTGATTTCCAAACATTTGAACAGTTTGATGATCACAGTCAGGATTTTTTCACATTTCTTCCTCAGAAACGATGATTTCCCACCATCCTTCAAGTTTTTACTAGTATTTTGGACAGTTTTTTAACCCAGTTTTAGTACTTTCTATCATTTTCTCAGATGTTTTCGCTTTCAAACAAGTAGTACCACTGTGGAGGCGTATATTGTGAATAGGCCACACAGATGCTGAAGCCATCAGTAATAAATCTGCCTTGGAAGACAAAAAGGACTCCTCTCCATTTGGCAATCAGGACACAAAGTATTATAATAGAGTAGATTACACAGAATTATGAGTCATGTAATTCTAACCGTGTGTGACAGTATGTGCTGCTCTGTTCAGCTACCGTGATAAAACTTTTGCTTTTGTTTTAAATAACATATCATTTTTATTTAATTCTGTCTGTGCTGTGGAACAAGACAAACCAAGTGTGACTCAAAAATGCATCACTGTTAATTGAGCCAACAATCAAACTGTGATTGATGCTGTTGAAACTGGAAAAGACTGCAAATGTTTGACTAGAAAAACAAATGCTGTGTTTCTGTTGTAAACTGGTGGAAACTGAAAAATAAAGTTACATCATAAGTTTGAGCCAAAAGATGATCCCGATTTGTTTTTTTTAATACATGAACTAAATTTGGTGTTTTATTTTCCTATTGTCTTTTTCTGTTAAACATGGTGGGGTAAAAAAAAAGGAAAGACAGACGATATTTTTAGGCTACATTGTTCAGCATGATTAAATGTCCCATTTAAAGAAGTCTAAACACACCCAGTCATTAAAAATGAATAGGCAGGTGTGTCAGGACTTGACAGTAAGTGTCTCTTCTCTTCACAATATTCCGTATCAAATACCAGAAAACCTTGATGTTTAATTTTCTTCTACCGAGTTGCACATTTATCACAATTTCCCTGCTACCAATAACAGCCGATCATCATTTTTCTCTGTTAATTATAAAATGTCTAAATGCAGTCATTGCATGATTTAAAAAAATAATTTACCTTACTGACTGCACCTTGATAATACACCTGTGGTTAAGTTTCCCTCTTCAAGTTAAAACTGTAAATCTGACACATTCTTGACCCTGCTGCTGCCATGAGCTGTATAAATGAGCATTATTCTGTTTCATGCAGTTACATGCACACAATTTCTATCCTACATATATAAGAGAAGACTTCTTTCAGGCTGCAGCATGTTTCAACATTTCAGGAGGCGGAGAGCGTTGTGTGTTTTCCTGTGAGTGAGTGTTTGACGGGTTGGCACAGTCGTTCGTCAGCAGTCATTTCATTCATCAGTGACAGGAACTAAGTGGGGTATCACGTCTTACAAGTCTATACAGTGTTGGAATTTAAGTTGTCCTCAGTGCACATGACAAATCAATGTGCTGCTTCCAAATACGACTTTAGTCTGCAGGTGAAAGAGGCTAAAAAATGAGGCATGAACATATTTTACTAAACTGAAACGAATGGTGCTCGAGCCTGTCGGTTAATGTGTTGCTGTTTATGGGCAGCAATCAGAAAAAGCTTATTTCAGGATTAACTTTATTTAGAAATGGATCATGTTGTATAATTTCTGTAATCTTCTCACAGGCGAAAAACAGCCCAAAAAGAGAGAAAGCAATGCAATTGTGTTTTTATATAACATACAACAAAACAATTACATAGAAACCTGAGAGAAATAAGTAAAACATCTGATCAGTCAAATGAAATTGAATCCTTTAGGTAGAAGACTACTTTCTCTCCTCCATATTCAGCAAGAAAGACACAATTGTAAGATCAAATTGAAGATTGGAGCACTGCAGAATTGAATATAGAATATGTTTCTGTGTAATAGACCAGAGTGACATTTTAGAACCGCCAGCAGCTAAAAAGACATGAAAGAAATATTAACTTATCTGTAATCTAAAAATCATGCAAGTTAAATCCTTCCACTTATAGATTTAGGATTGAAAATGCTTATCATTGCTGCATTTTATAATTACATACATGTCTGTAAGTAAAGTGATACAACTTGGAAATTCATATTACGATTCATCAATTTTAAACAGGCTTTATGACGGAAAAGATGTTTTTCGGTCAATACAGGAAGTGAAATTGAGGGCCATAACATTGCTTTAGGGCATAAAGCAAATGAAGAAGCTTGTTTTAAAAGGCACATCTGGGGAGTAAACTATCAGCTGGACAGGTTGCTAAAAAGGAAACAAACAAAAGCGATGTTGCATATCAAAGGGTCTAACTGCTGCAATCGTTGTGCTTTCTTCTTGTGTTTTGTTTCTCTATTCCCTTTATGTATGCTCTATCAATTTACCTCCTATCTTATCATTAGGCTTGTTCTGCATAATTACATGTGCTCTAATTTAATTTGTCCTGACTTTAACTTAAGTAAGAACGTTGGAATAAATGCGGGTGCCACTGCTGGGTTTGAATGTCTCCATGTTGCTTGTTAATGAACCAAAGCTTCTCACTGTTTGCTGCTGGTGCATCACTTACAGATGCAGAGGTGGTACCACTGTAAGAAGCTGCAGAGCCAGTCCTCTGTAGTAAAAAGGCATGGTAAAGGGGTAAGCCATGGGCTGAGTGAACACAAAGGATTCTTTAGGAAGTGTTAATGGAGTTCTATAAACAACAACTGGCTATTCCTGCTGTGCACACGTAGTGGAATATGTGTTAATAAAATCTCTAAAAACAGGGGAAAAAAGAAAAAGAAAAACATTGTAAAGTGTTTTATCTGATTCTATCAGAAAACAGTGGTTTGTCCTCCAGTCTGGGCATAGGTTCCCACCTCAAAAATGTATGTATAACTGTAAAAAACTGAGTGGATCAAGGCATCAATATGTACCTTCTAAAAAGGTACAAGCCATCACACGCATCACAAACACAATATTACAGGATCACACTCACCCACTTCATCAGTATTTCACATTACTACCA
>JBAMHV010000018.1:19530565-19540732 GCA_037177535.1 Pseudomugil gertrudae
CCATGCTGAGTGAGGGAAATCAGGCAAATAAATAGATGGCAGCCGTAACATATATATATATATATATATATATATATATATATATATATATATATATACCCTTAACCTCGTTTACATTATAATTACTTATAGCTCGTATTAGGCAAATTTTTCACATAGTGCCAAATTTTTTAAGAAAAACGTGTCTGTTGGTGAACTTGCATACATTTTCTTTTTCAAATCCTATGAACACAAAGCAAGATAGAGGAATACGTCCTTTTAACAGGAAGAAAGCTTTATAAAGATTTAACATATAAAGGGGGGTTGGGGGTGATAAACAAATTAGTCTAAAAGCTAATATTAGCCTGACAGAAAAGAGCTCCTTTACCATTTCATCCCATTAAAGCGTGATAACATGATTGCTTTACAATAAAGGTTTGAATAACTAGTAGGCTTCCTTTGGCCATACATGATGCCAGAACTATGATACTACGCTTCTGCATGCCTCCATTTGGCTTTGGGACCATTCATCTTGAGGCAAGCTGCAGGAAAAGCTTCCTTGGAATACATTGGTATTCTTTCAGTTTCTCTTTTTTTCACAAGGGTTTGAAACAATCTTGTAACAAGTTTCAGTGAGTTTCAGCACTTACTAAGAATCAGTTTTTTTTTTTTTTTCATCTTGCAACAAAAGTTCAATACTTTAGAAATTTATGACCAACGACATCTGTATGCCTGGAATCAACATCAAATCAAATTACACACACACGTTTAAAAAAACACGCCTGCCATGTTATTCCCAGCAATATACACTCATACACACACACACGTACATGCACACACCCCCAGACTTTGTCTACACCAGTATAAAAACTTGTCAGAGCTGATGGTTCAGGAGTCATTGAACACAACTGATTCTAAAGAAACTATGGAAAATGATGCCATTACAGCAGGCTCTCACCTTACTTTCCTAAAACACAATGACAAAGAAGTAAACCTTCTGACCTCAGATGAATGAATACTGAAAAGAAATAGATAATGCCATGCACGCCCCACCCCCACCCTATCAGTGATGCTTATGTTTCTGTTGTCCATTTTCTTGTCGTTACAGTTGTTTTTGCTGTTATTTCCTAAATCAACAGACTACCTTTGGATGAAGGCTTTTTTAAAATTAGTGATTACTTTCTTTGCAATTGATTTTTATTTAAATTAATTAATTATTCCATTATTTGTTCAGGTAAAAAAAACAAAAAACATCCCAAATGGGGTTATGTTTATGTCTTCATTTATCCGTCCGTCTGGTTTTTTTTTGTTTGCATCAGTACAAAATAAACTCCAGGGCAGATTTGTGAGTCTTTTTGTGTATGTGTGTGTGTGTAAGTTTGGGAGAAATGCTTATTTTATGGTAATGTGTATTGTAAGCCTCAATGGTGTGGTGTGTGACACATTTAAGAAAAAAAAGGGAAATGTGCTGCTTAGTACAGGTCTGAACCATCCAAACACTTCTAGCTAAATAAAAAAAAATAGCTGAACAAGAAAAGGAACAACAACAACAATATTATTAGACCACCCTTGTTTTCCAAAATTTTACGTTAACCTGAACACTGGTACAACTAACGGTACACTTGTTTAAAAAAAAAAATGTGGTCCAATCTTGTCTACCTCGACTGTATCACAAAATCTGCCCAGTGGTTATTGTGTAAAATTGCTAAAAAAAAAAAAAAAAAAAAAAAAGATAGACAAACAAATGAATGTGCAGAAAAGCATCACTTCCTTGTCGGAGGTAATTATGGAGGTAATGGCTGAAATTACACCTGCTCAGCTTGCAAGATGCTGTACTCTGTACTGGGTTTTGTCTCTTTCTGCATTGATCCAGATAACGTAGAGCCTAAAACAAGTACAGGTACTGCTAAGGTGTCATTTCTCACACAGCTGTATCACAGCTGTATTCATGCTCGCTAAGTCAGCCATGATTTTGATTACAAGTTACACAGGCCTGCCACCAATGTGGCTCCTGCAAGTTCTTCAGAGACTTTTTAGGGAGTGTAAGAACCTCCGGGGACTAAATTACATAGTTTTCTTTTCTACATAAAGCTGTGAAGAGGTGCACATTATAAATGGTGCATGTGTGTGTGTACGCGATGAGAGACAAAAGATAGAAAAGATTTTGACATCCTTTAATGAACACCCTCAGAGGACTGAAATAAAAAACAAACCTGCTGGGGATCAATTCGGGCTTACACACACACACACACATACACAACAGTAGCAGCAGCAGCAAAGAACAAAGCTAAAAGCTACAATGACACTTCTACATATACAGGTAAAAAGGAAAGTCAGGAAAAAAGAACATTCTCAAGTCAATGTGACTTTGACTGTGAAAAAAGCTCAACATGCAGCCAAAACAATCATTTAGTTTTACTGCAATGAAAAAACACTAATAAAAACACTAAACTTTACGCATAGTCCCCTAAAGGGTGTCTTTACTTCCTTCATCTTGTTATTAAGCCCTATTTGAAGAAATACAAAAGACCAAATTTATATTAATGTCTTTTATGCTGGAATTCAGAAATTATTTCTCTACAAAACACAGATAATCTTATCAACCTTCTGAATTTAATTAAGAACATTTTGATACATTTAGCTCAAAATACTGGAGGTATGCCGTCTCAAGTTTCTAAAGGCTTAGGACGATTCTTTAAATAAAGAGAGAAACAGACATTTAAAGTGCTAAATATTCATAAAATATAGTGAAGATAACAGAAACAGGGCTCAAATCTGGACTTCAGGTCAGGATTTCGATTAAGTCAGGAGATTTCCATCTTGTAATTGGGTTTAAATATCCTTTGTGAAGCAATTACTTTCATTCATAAATAAATCTGCAAGACAGAGAAATGTACTTCATTTGATGTTTGTTTTAAATCAAGTGGTAGATAATAAACAAATACATGTATAAAAAATGTTATAATATTTAATTATCTAAACTAAGCACTCCACTAGTACAGCTACATGGTACGGAAAGATAATGGCGTAATGTGTTAATGTCAGCATGTTTAGCTTTGTAACAGTATAAGCTTTCTGGCTTCAGTCCCATGGAGACTGTTAAAATCTTATTACAGCTGCTTTAATAAGTAAAGAGCTTGTTGATGGTGTCCTTAGCACACACAAAGAAATAAATAAACTGCCTTGTTATAGCATGACAAAAAACTGATGAAAAGCAGAAACGTGGAATTTTAGCAAAGAACATGTATTATTATGATTAATCTGTCTGTTAAAAGGGTAGTAAGTAAACCTACAAGAAAAAGGCAAGAGCTCTATCAAAGTACATGATGAAAACAAGTGAAAAACAACAAAAGCTAAATGAGAATTTTTAAGAAGATGGGTAAAGACAGCTGTACAATAGAAAGGATCAAACAAAGATGGAGTGAGAGGGAAGTCAGAGGGTTATTTTTTCTACAGTGTTGAAGTGAGAATAAGTGACACAAAGAACATAAAAACATAATCGGTGGCAGAGGATGAAAGAAACTAAAAGATTATTGCCGGAGACAGTATAAGGTTCAATGTGATGTGATAATAAGGAGGGACACAAATAAAAAGGAAAGGGAAGAGAAAAAGGGAGGAAAACAAAGTGAAAAGTAGAAAAAAGTAGAACCAACAAGACAGAACTCAGATCCCTAAGTCCCCCATTGGTGAACTTATTGCTTATTCAAAACTTATACAAACTGTTCCCAAAGAAAGTCAAAGAATATGCTGATAAGATGACTGGTTAAATGACTGATTTCTGGAGTCTAGCAAAGGAAACCAGTTTGCACAATTATCCTTTATTAAAAAAAATGTGTGGAGCAAATTTTAAAAGCATGATTGCAGACCCTGAAATTTGTCTGCAACATTTTAGCATCTCATTAGCATATAGACTTAGACTTGACTTTATTGATTCCTTTAGGATGACTCCCTCAGGGAAATTAGGTTTCCAGTAGCTTATACAGAAACAAAGAAAGACTCCTACAATACAAAAAATAATAAAACGAATACGATCTGTGTCTGCAGCCTTGCTGTCTCAGAGGGAATTTTCTCATTTGCAGTAACTGTGTCCGCTTTTAGAGAAATGTAAAGACAAATGGTGATCACATGACTGAACTCCCTCTGCAGATAGTATGGCTGCAGGCTAACAGCTAGTGGTTTGAGATCACGGCAACATAATAGCTTTTACTTTTTTCCCCACTTGCTTTGTTGTCTCTGTCGACTCTCACGGCAGTGAATCCCAGTAAAGGAGGAACTGGCTCTTTGTTGCATTTTACAGTTAAAAATATTCACTGAAAATAGCTACAATAGCTTAATTAAAAAAAAAAAGAATGGGGAGATTCTAGAGAAGCAGCATTACCCACAGTGCCATGGTAACCATGTATATATACTGGGTCTTAAAAACATAGCGGGTAAAAGGTTTTTGTTTTTCCTCTCTGTTTTTCAATTTACTTTCCTGCAAAATGCAGCTTCTGAATGTGAAAATCTAAACATGAACTGGGTATCCATTTCAATCAAAACAGTTTGCATATACAGCATCCGCCATTCAAGCATTTACATATTTATGCACATTCGCTCTGATCTTATTTCTATATGGCCACGTATCAAACAAATCTCTGCATGCCGCTGTCTCTGAGCCTCCTAACAGCTGATTAAAAAGACTGGTGTTCCATACCATAAACACACTAGTCTCCCCAATCTTTCCAGAAAGGTCATAGAGACGCGTGAACTGCAAAAGTAATGGCAGGAAAAAGAAATGATGCTCCCAATTTCCAATCAGACTACCAGATGTCAAACCACACACCGAGCATCCTGCAATTGATATCACACCATAAGCTATCCAACATTGGTCTGTTTCCCCGTGCCTCCCATTTGGGCCGCTCAATTTCTCTCTCACATCTAAATGAGGTTGTCACAGTGTCAAATAGAAGGTGATGGAGCTTCAGCTGCACTGGAGCCTCTTTGCCTTGCCAGAATTAGAGCCACCCCTACCCGCTATGCCTCTTTCCCTTTCCAGTTTCTCTAAATCAACATCTCGTCTCCTATTTGGCCTTCCAAGCGCCGTGCACAGATGATTTACTGCTTCATCATTCATCTTTATTTGTGGGGTAGCAGATAGACATTCTTCCAGCTGTTGTTGGTAAATTCTGCTGTATTCCACTGAGCCCATCTTCCTTAAGTGTGGCCTGCATAGTTTCTAAATGTTCACAGTCATTTCTAGCCCTGTCTATGTCTGTACATACTTTATTACTTTACTCATGTGACCTAATTAACTGGAAAGGCCTAAATTTGCAGCTAGTGTATTTTATCATATTTACCTCTCACAGTCAAGTGAGTATAAGAACATACATTTGGGTAAAAAAGAGATACTTGATTCAGTTCAGGAAATTTTCCCAAAGGAATCCTTTTAATCGAAGATGCAAGTGGATGAATTTTGTAATGCAAGAAACGCTAATAAAGCAATGCTACTGAACTTTTGCACGATTAGACTTTGACCCCAAACAAACCGTAATTGAACATCCGCCTTGCATTCTCTGGCTCTTTTAAAGCCAGTAATTCAATATCGACTCTGTCTGCCACTTTCTCCTCTTCTTTCCCCCCGCTTCCTCCAATTATATGCTCTTCCATGTCTTTTTGAATCAGTGATGATGCATGTTGAAAACCCCAGTGATACAGCATCATATAGCCAAATGAAACAATCACTGGCTGAAATCACTCTGGAAAACCAAGATGTGAAGTTTGCTTTTCTCAACATCGGGACACCGTATGGCAACACTGGCTCTAGGATTACATAATGAATGCCAGTGTGCCATTTCAAGTTTTCAGTCTGTAAATGTAATCTATGTAATTCTGCTTTAAAAGTGGCATATTTCTGTTGTCTGATATTTATGTAAATACAAGATAAATGAATGTATTTCATGTTATTTTTCTATTTATGCACACACAAGGTGTGTCGACTTATTTTAAAAGCCTACGAAATATTAAACAAGACTAAATTTTTGATCTGACAGTTTTCATCCTAATAGGAAATTGCTCGTCTCACGAAGTGAGAGCAAAGACTTTAATCAAGCTATACTGATGCAATGCTCCAAGCGGACTGAATGACAACTTTGCAAAATTCTGCAAAAAGAAAGTGAAAATTTTAGAGGGAAAAAAATCTAAAAATAAACTCTTCTTCATATTTATCCTACAAGTATTAAATAAAAGCAATTAATAAAGTAGGGAAACAAAGCAAACATTTGCATATAAAACTTAAACAGAAATTACATGTATATATTTGTCACCAAGCATCACTGCAATTTTACAGTATAAGCAGCAAGCTTAGGGTCATTCTGTCCTGTATATTGCACATTATGGTGCACACAAAAAAATAAAGCTTCATATGGCCAGCACATGTCCATATGTAGCAGTGCAAAACAGTATGTAGGCTGTCCTCAAGCAGCTGCTCATTGCTACTGCTGATGCATCACTCATGCTGACAAGCTCGCACAAGCATCGACACTGGCCAGGCTTCATCTTCAGTGAACTGAACTGTTCAAATAAAAAGAACAATTTACAAGAGCATATTCTAAGAATTTACCATGATTTGGTATTTTTATTTTGGATTCATAATGAAAACATGTTTCAGCTGATTGGCTGAAAATGTTGCACATCACATTTTATATCACTTTATCGTTTAGAAATATCAATTTCCAGATTTTTAAAACTGGATGTTTTTGCTCAGTTCTTCTTAATTTGGGTGTTAATATGTTAAAAGATGCATTTTTTATATAATAAAACCCCCAAAAAGGAGAAAAATAGACTCAAAGCAAACCACACATGCAGAACTTCTCACAAGTTTTTGCCTACTGTTTGTTTTACTCTGTCTGGTATTTTGTTCTACGCTCAATTGCACAAAAATATCCATTACGCCCAAAAATAAAGCATTGAGTCCTTGACAAATAGAAGATCCCTGACTAAATGTTGAAGTAAATCCTTTAATACTGCACAGACTGGAGTGTGTCAACCTTAATAATACAGTCTCTTATTGCAGTAAATGACTTCCATTAGTGACAGAATACAAAAACAAGACTAAAAAAGAGAAGAAAAAAAACAATGCACCCCATAGGAATGTGACCAGTGAGCAATTTAGACATTTAGCTTTTAAGGCCAAAACAATTCATCAATAAATACAAATCCATTACTTCCATCTGGATGAGTTAAATTTGTTTATTCCTTGTAAAAATATCCATTAGTTCAGAATAACTGGAGAGGGATTTCTGTGCAGCTTTTTTTTATTCATGTCCTGTAACTCTTTGATGTCATTTTTAGGAGAATTTTCAATAAAATGTCTGAATTGCACCACAATATACTTAAAGTCACACTCTTCATGTGGACTGGGAAAAGCTTGTATATTCTGCAGGTCTTTCTGACTAAGCCAAGCATGAATTATCCTGTTTGAAGGAGGTAAAACTAGTCCTTAGCAAGCTGCTCCGTATGTGGGTTAGAACCTGTGAGAAAATCTAAACAAACAGTTTTGACTTTTATGTCCCACAGTTTATTTGGTAGCATTCCCAACACACACCCCTGATGAGTGAAAGATGTGGCCCATGCTGTGATTTCATTATCCCTGCCTGTCTTCTCAGAACATGACCTAATTACTGTGGCCTGAACAAATGGACCAGGAGTCATACCTCAGTATATGGGTCATGTTGGGCAAATTTAACACTGTTGAAGTAAGAATGACTTTATATGTTCAGTAATTGAAATGTCAATAGTTCAAGCTCTGCAAAAGATTAAACACTGACATTCGATGTTCAGTTAGAGGAGAAAATGGGACATAATGTTTTACTTTTGTCAACGTTGACCTTGTAGTCCCTTTACAAGACAAAAGGTGCAATAATTTTACCCAACATTTAAAAACAAATCTAACAAAACAGCTGCAAACGCCACATTTCTTCTTTCCATTTTTAGAGCATAAGTGAATTATCTCCTAAAATGCAACTTCAATGCAACAAAAGCACCAACTGAGGGCAGCCAGTGGTGTTCAATGTATCATTTGCTCTTCATATGGATATTGTAATGCAAGTGTATGTTATTAGAAACAGAATAAACCACATTTCAGTGAGTAAAGAAGGAAAAAGACACATTGAAATTATGTGCACTGATAGGGAGGCAAGAGTAACATGCCAGACATTAGCTAAACTGTGAGACATGTCAGTGCTTCATTGCTGACCCAAATCCTTTTGTTAAATGGAACATTTCAAAGCTAAAAAATAAGTTTAATACACAAGACTCGTTTTGCAAACTGTTACAAATAAAAAAGCACCAACAAAAAAAGACACACTGCTAAAAAAATGCCTGTTTTATGAGATTTATAATGGTTAGAGCCTGGATTTCTGTATTCATTTTCACACAATACACTGGTGTTACATGATTAACAATCTCTAAAGTCAACATAAGTCGTCCTATCAGCTTATATGTTCAGTCAGAAGTTGAAAAGAACAGGTTGTTTTACGTTATGAACATTATTTGCAGTGAAGTCTCTTGATTCCTCAGATGGAAGTTGTCATTTAGCATTGTAACTATCCTGGACTTATGTTCCTATAATAAAAAACAAAGAAAAATATGTCAAAATGTTTTAAGTGATGGTGACAGAGTTCTAAAAACATTCAAGTCTCTGCAAGTAGATTTTGATTTCCATTGTTGTGACATGGGCTGATCTTACAGCTTCATAGAGAAGAAAATCTAGCTGAAATGTGAGTATTTGTTGAAACAGTAATACGCAGATCATGCCATCATTCAAAGACATGCACTTTGTACCTATAACTACCTATACACTTTTACATATGCATTTGTTATCTGTAGTCACAGTTTAAAAAGCTTTCTTTAGGCTGACAGTGAAAAAAGTACAATAAAGCCTATTTGACCAGTAAATTTTACAACATGAATCACTGACATTGATTTACATAGAACTGCAAATTCTTTTATGTTAGAACTGAGTACACAACTACCTTAGTCTGTGTTAAAGCACTAAACTCTTTTAATTAATATTCTACAAGTCTTGTTAGCTAACTGTTTGCTTGTTGGCTTTAGCATCTTATCTTGGAACAAACTAGTTTTTTGTGTTATCATTGATTAATTCAGCTGTAAGGTCTCCCATGCCGTTTCATCCATATTCAGTATTGTGTCTTGGGAAAATACAGCATCCAAACTGTACATATTTCCGTACACACACATACACACACAACTTTGGAATTTTGTGCAGGAACAGGAAGCTTGTCAGACCCTTCTTTTTCTTATGGCCCATTTCCATTAGGCTTTACTCGGCTCTACCAGGTTTCCACGTGTTTCCATTAGACATTTTTGGGAATGAGTGGATAGTTTTGCGGTACCTACTTCATCAAGGTTCCAAGCGGGGAAAGTCAGGCTCAATACATGACTACGGGCCGATATAGAAACCGTCTGAAGCTTTGATTTAGGCAGCAGCTATTATTGATAACAGAGGCAGAATCAGAACCAACACTGGTGTATTCTCTGCAGCTCTGATCACGGCAACAGCTTCATAACATCCCAGATCACGGCGGCAGCCTTGAAACAGACATCAGTTTCAATCATGGCGGTCATACAAAAGGACATAACAGCGCATTCCATCTGCCTTGCTCCAGCCCACATATTTCTGTAATGGAAAAGCAGTAGGGCAAAGTTGAGTAGAGTTGTTCCACATAGAATAGAGCAGAGTAGGTACTAATGGAAAATAATCTTTAGTTACCATTGCTAACATATCAGTCAGTGGCGGCTCCAGGGCAATAACGAATGATCCTTTCACAAAGGTGAAAATCAAATACTGTAGGTAATTTGGTGCAGGATCGGTCTCAAACTACTTCTTTCTAATCAAGGAGTCATCAAAACCATCCACGCATCCATTTTCCACAGCTTATTCAAGAATGGGTCACAGGGGCAGCAGCCTAAAGAGGGAAGCCCAGACTTCCCTCTCCACATTCACCAGCTCATCTGGGGGATCCCAAGGCCAGCCGCGAGATGTAATCAGTCCAGCGTGTCCTGGGTCTACCCTGGGGCCTCCTCCCACAGGGATGTGCCCGGAACACCTCAACAGGGAGGCGTCCAGGAGGCATCCTAACCAGATGCTCGAGCCACCTCATCTGGCTCCTCTCCATGTGGAGGAGCAGC
>JBAMHV010000018.1:19540832-19559616 GCA_037177535.1 Pseudomugil gertrudae
CTCCCGGATGGCCGAGCTTCTCACCCTATCTCTAAGGGAGACACCGGCCACCCTGCGGAGGAAGCTCATTTCAGCCGTCTGTACCTGGGATCTCATTCTTTCAATCACGACCCACAGCTCGTGACCATAGGTGAGGGTACGGACATAGAGCGACATCAAAACTAGTATAGTTTAATATACCTCCTTACAAAACATCTACGTTATAACATCTGAAACATTATATGGTTTACTACGTTTGGATACGGGCTGCCCAGTGGTGTGGTGGTTAGCGCCACAGCCTCATAGTGAGACAGTTACTGGTTTGGACAGTGGCCTTTATGTGGGGAGTTTGTATGTTCTCCTTCTATTGGTGTTGATTCACTTCAGGTTCTCCAGGTTCCTCCTACCATCCAAAAACATGCATGTTATATTGATTGGTCATTTGAAATTGTCCTTAGGTGTAACAACTTTACACAACTAAACTTGTTACACAAACTTTGCTATAGGGATATATAAGGCATAGTCACAGAAAAGTTCAGGTTTACTTTACTAACCTATTTATTACACACAAAAACACCATTATGAAGGAGGCAATAATCCATAGCTTTGTGACAAGTACACGATTTATAGTTCGTGAGCGAAAGAATAACAAATGATAAGCTTCACCTTCAGCTCACCTGATTTTTTTCTATCCTAATAAGCACATACACGTCACACACCCAGGTTCAGGAATGTACGAACACACACACACACACACACACACACACACAAATCGGTGTGCAGTCTTTTTTAGACCTAGATTAGCCGACAAAAAAAAAAAAGGGGGGGGGGACTTAGATTGACAATCTTAAGACCAACACAAACAATGAGCATTAATTCTGATGAATCACTGAAACATGGCCTGGAATATTCTGGATTCCTGTCTAGTTATACATTTTCATGCATCTGTAATGCAGCAAACCCACACCTGCTTTCTATTATTTAAATAACACAGTTTCACATCAAGTATTTAGACATTTAAAAAAAGATATACCGGAAATCTAAACAAAACCTTTTAACTTTTTTTTACTCGTGCTGTATCAGTCAAGCTCGAGTCAAACTCAAACAATCGTCATCTAACCTTTGTGACCTCAAACAATATAAGGAAACTAGCATGAGAACAAATTAAATCATGTTTGTGTGAAGTGATTTATATTTGTGAACTGTCTACTGTTTAGTTTTACCCACAAAATTTTACAGCAACATTAAAAATGTATTGTTAAAGTATATAAAGGTGCTCATGCCTTTATGACCCCTGAAAATTTAATGTTTTATATTTAACATTAAAAATGCATGTACAGAATGTGTCACGTCATTCAACAAAGTGACACAGCTAGATAAAAATACTGAATTTTTACTGTTGCACTGGATCAGATGTAACCCGACCTCCTCAGGCTTTGACACAACGCTTAACATGTGACTTTAAGGTGCGGTGTGTCGTCAGAACAACCCATTACAGGTATTTAACAGCTAAAAACAAGCCCTGAGGAGTCAAAAGGAGGGCCCTGACAGAAACGACTATGCTGGTGGACTGGTGACAGCTAAATAGCCATTATGTGTGTAGGGAAGTGCAAAAAAACACCCACACTGTGGCCATAAGTAAAGTGGATGTTTTCTCCTAAGTAAAACCCATATTAGTTTAAAAAGCTGCAAAAAAAAAGTGGATAAATGCTGATTGGAAACACTGCTTAGATAAAAGGGAGACAACAAGTTTAAGAAGAACTTAATTATCACATGATGTGAAAACCGGCAGTTGTACAAGAATAAACTTAAAAAGGTCGAGTAGAAGATCCTGGAAATACAGTTCAAGAGTCCAAAACCCCTTTCTGAAAGCTTCCCCCGGGATGCCATGCCTCAAAAAGCACAGAGCCATGCATTGCTCATTGCTTGTTCCAGAGGGTTTAAGTGTGTAGCACATATTAGAGTTGTAGGCTAATGTAGCTGTTGTCACTTTGTTGGCTGAACAAGCGGTGGAGCCTCTGAGAGCACATGATTCGTGCCAAAAGAGGGGCATGCACAGAGGGGTTGAGGAGGGAGGGGCAAATGGCAAAAGAGTTTGATAGATATACAGTATCACCTTTCAGGAGGTTAAAACGATGGCATGGCATTTCTGGATTCCTGTCTGTTCTACATTTATTTTTCATTTGTGTTGTGATTTTTATTTTTTGCTATATTTATGTTCTTTTTAACACTTTCCCTATACCATATCCAAAGCTTTCAATGTCTTATGTAAAGCACTTTAAAATAATTTGTACATTAAATGTGCTAAACAAATAAACTTGCTTCACCGTATAACTGGCAGCAATCAGGGTGTGAAGGGGATTTTAAGCACCATAGTAAAAAGGCTCCTGGAAAACAACTTATACCCAACCTACTTCAATGAAGTGAAACCATAGTGATATGAAATAATAATGGGATGGGCAAAAGTAGAAAACAGGAACTAAGTTTCACTTAGTTTGACACAGCTGACGATATGTCTTCAGAAAGACGGCATTATTGCTCGCCTCACAGGTAAATCAGATTTCTAATTTAGTTCCTGTTTATTATATAGTTTGAAAAGTGTTTGCTTTCTCAAACTTTCTTAAACACCATAAAATGATTACCCAAGTTTCTCATCTTACTGACACAATAATTCAGTCGTCAATATATAAAAATATATCAGTTTCACTTGTGTAAAAGAACTCATGCAATTGTGACATTAAACAGCCCTGAACTGAGAAAGCAGCAGTTTATTTATCATTTAAATATTTTTATGTGACACTGCAACCTCACCTTTATTAAACATTAACGCTTGTCTGCATAGCAAACAGATGAACTGCTGCATGAACAATAACATTAATACCTTTTATTTGGCAATTTTCTGGGTTTTGCAGCATATATGGCTGTTTTGCAGCCATGTTTTCAGTCTATGAGCACAAAGCTAAAATATGTACTTAAAAGAAGCAAAAGCCTTTCTGCAGCCATACATTAAATGCTGTGAACAAATAAATTTGTTTTATGAAGTCAGCTACATCGCATACCCAAAATAGATCATTCCACCACGTACAGTATATATCCCGTTGCCTCTCCTCATATTGAAGCCAGAGCTCCCGGGTCAAAAATTACAATGTTCATCATGTTAGTGCACCCAAGCCTAAATCCACTTTGCCCCACCAAAAAATAATACACAGGTAATGTGACTCGTCTTTCTCAGTCGGCTGCACTATTTGTCATTTAAATGTCTCCCAAACACTTAATATTCAGACTTAAGAAGCCAGCTTGTGTTAGTATCAGTAAAATAAATCAAATATTTATTGCAAGGTATGATATCACCTATGTATTGGTATGAGGGTGCCATTTTCACTCTTCTTTGATCAGCCAAAAATTAAAATGGGATGTTGAGTGCTAAGTGTTTATATTTAATCCAAGATGACTACAATGGTCTTAAGTTACAGACCAAGCATAACTTCAATGCCTGAAAAGAGCTGTCAGTCAAGTGGTTGTTAATTATGCAGCTTTAATCAAAGTTTGGATGTGAATGGATAGACTAACTTTATTTTTTCTGTTTTGTTTATCACAGCTGCAATCAGATAATAAAGACACATCTAGATAAATGGACAGACAGGTGTACTGTATGCGCTGACCTGCAGGCATACCTGTGGATTCCACATGGGTGCTCTGAGAGCAGAGACAGATCAGATGAGATATAGTGCCCTCGTGTCAGTTTACACTCCTAATCCATCATGCTATGGATGACAGCCGACAAGAGAATTGAACACACAAATAGTTTGAGTGATGAAGGCTAAGACTTGATTGGCCAAGCATCTCAATAAGCTACTAAATAACATGCACTGATCCATGATCCAGGCTTAGCAGGTGTGTCACAAAACCTGCTAAATCTGTACATTTTACTTATATACAATCTACTAGATCCATCAGGACCTCAAACTTAAAGAAACTTCAGTGTATTACCTCAGAAAGAATGCTCTGAAAGACAGCACAGAGGCATTAATCATAGTAGCAAAAAAGGCTACAGTCCACCGCAATGGGACACCAGGTGCAAGCCGAGACAGTCCAGGGTGTGAATGCAGAAGATGGACATGATAGGGAATGAGTTAGACCCTGTGGGATTTTTAGAGCCAGAATGATAAACGAAAGATTGCTAACTAACCAGACACTGACAAACAACAGGCAGCAGCAATAGACTAACTGCATGTGACAGTAACATTAAGAACAAAGAAAGAGGTTCATGAAAAATACTAAGGGCAAATGGGGAGACAGGTTTCAGCAACATCAGAGCAATTGAGACTCATTGCTTGGATATAGTCTCAACAGGGATATCTATACAGATGCTGAGTAGAACCTCTCAGGTAACATTTACACAACTTATTAAGAATCATTTCAACTCATTAGAGTCTGATTGGTTTATCAGAAGAATGTGGAAGAGAACAATTAGGATGCAAATAAGTCAGTAAACATAACAGATATTCATTCAACCTGAACATTTATTCATGAATGCTAAAGTCAAAATGAAGAAAATCTACTGAATGTAGATTAACTAAAGGTTTCCATTTTGTACAGTCAATATTAAGTTGCTACACTTTTAATCTTTATTTGGTCTACAGACAAACATGCAGGCCAGGAAATATTGTATAACAGCATAAGTGTGAGGCACCAGTGGTCTCCAGTGTAACTGCTGTGAAGTTAATTACAATTGCCATCTGTCACCCTCAACAATCAAGAACTGCCCTCCCAAAGCACTAAATTCAATATAATACAGTTATAATCAGGTGTTATTGCAGGTATTACTGTAAACTAAAAAACAAACTGGTATCTGTGTTCAGTGTGAAGAAAATGACCTAAAGAAAAACACCAGCAGCCAAATCTTTTGAGTGACAGCCTTTCATCCAGGCAGCTGTTAAAGGTCTGATCAGCAGGAAGGCAGCAGCCCAAGAACAGGCCTGCACGGCTGTAGCTGTGGTATTCAGCAAGTGTGGGCAAAAGACAGCCAGCTTTGAGCAAGAAAAAGCAAAGAGCAGAAAGAAACAGGTGAAGAACAGATCGAGAGAAAAAAGTGGACGAAAAGGACAAAATGGTGCAAACAATTAAAAAGAAACACTGAAAATCCATTTAAGTGTGTGCATTTTCACTTTATGCTGTCATTAAAAAACTATTTGAAAGATTCACTCAATTCAATCAGCAGTTTAAGCCAACAACAAGAATGACACATTAAGGTAGGGGTGTCCAAGTCTGGTCCCCAAAATGCATTTTCCTGCAACCCTTCTCTAATACACTGGCTGAATTCCTGTCATCTGCATGTCATTCAGCTCTGCAGAAATCATTTGATTCCGATGTGTTGGAGAAGGCTTTCAGCTAAAAGGTGCAGGTTAGTTTTTTTAAAGACTGGACCTGGGCAACCCTGCTGTATCGTTTGGAAGTAAAAGATAAAAACAAGGGTCCAGTTTCACAAACCACACAAGTTGTACACGTAAACAATCTGAAAGAAGTGAAACAAGAGAATTTCCCTTTAAATTCTATTTCTAAATGTCAAATGTAACCTTTTTTTCCATTTAGAATACAAAGCCACTAAATGTAGAGGTTGCAAGTTTAGGCTCAGACTGTCAAAAACCTCAATTTAAAAAAAAGCAGATGAAAATGGAGAGCTTGGGTGGGGAGGGGGGTGCTTTCTATGGGGTGTGTTGATATGAAAGGCTGTGTCTGTGAGCTTAAAGGAGGGGGATGTGAACAAGGCAGAGTTGGGTTGATGTCAGACCAATGCCTCTATCTGACCCCCCCTCCCACATCTGTCTTGTTTAGCTTGCAACCAGTTTGACCAGTTTGGAGAATTTCAAGCTGACCTGCATACTAATGCACACACACACTTAATGTCAGTCCCAAATGGTTGTTTTAGCAGAAGCAGATACGTTTGTTTTTTCGGGAATTTAATCCTTAAAAATAAAATGATTTTGTAATTAAATGACTTCACACAGCTGTTTTTATTGTTTTATTTAATAATTCAGCATAACCAGTTTTATTTACTTAACAAATTGATCAAACAAAGCACTGTTTAGTGGTGTTAAAATATATTGCTTTTTAAAAATACTATTCATAGGATCAGCTATAAATGATAAAATGTAATTTTCTGATTGATGCTTGCACTGTAAGAAGTTTTTTCTGCACTGTCACCAACAATAAACAAATTAGTCCCAATTTATCATTTTGTTCACCAATAAAGACTCAATTTGCATGTTGTTGTCACTTTTACAGGAAGCAACCCACCTTCATATCACTGATGAGAGGCTGTTTCTGTTTGCTACTTTGTCAACCTGGTCTTACAGTAAAACTTACCGTCCATTTACCATTTATTCATCCTTTGTTTTATTTCTGCACAGCTCTTCCCACACTCAGGTCATTGCATCTTTTCATTTGGTTTCATTGGGTTTTCTTGGCAGTTAGCAGCCAGCTTGAGGGGCATTATTGCCAACTATGGTGGTGAAGGATAAATATCTGGCTCTGTAGATGTCTCATGCTTACCACAGATATAAATGTCAATTTAATAGCAGTCTGATCTTAGGAATATGTTTTATTGTCTAGCCCCATAAAAATGTGCTTTAAGCTTTAATCTAAGACGACTTTATTAGAAATAAAACCCTAAATTGCAGGTTTAAAATACCTAGACAAGTGACTGATAATCATGGCAAGGTGTAAATGACATCAATCCTTCATGTCAAGATGATGATAAATAAATTATCTCCATTTTTAAATCACCAAGTTGAATTCTGTATTTCTATTTATAAGAACAAAACATAGGGCTCAAATTGGTTAAAGAGTTGATGCAAGTTTACAATGTCAAAGTAAGGCTGAAAAAACTAACGAGACATATGTGAAAGCAAAGGTTTTATGATGGGAATGATCAGCTATTTCAAACGTTTCTTAAAAATGAAGCAGAATCAGTGAACCTTTTGCCTTCTGAGGACGAAAAGTGTCATTGTGAAAAATCCACAATGAATCATCTTCATCAGACCTCAAGTCAAAGTGAAAAAAAACTGGTGAACTAGAGTTAGCTTGAAAACATCTGCATCATCACCATTTATATTAATTATAGGGGTTATTTGAAGTAATTGAGTATAAAAGGAACATCCCTGACAAACACAAAGAAATCATTATAGCTTCTGGGTGAATACTGCAAGACTATGATGTCACACGATTGCATAGCAAACATAGTTATTATCTGACTTATACAACATAGCAGGTAAGAGAACAGGGAGCTGTGTGCACAAAACAAAATGCACCCTAAAAGCTCTTTTATCCTCTTTTTATGTACATAAATCATTTAGTCCAATACCATCAAACTTCCATGGCTACTTTATGTTGGCACAGCCGTTAGGGAATACATCCAGCAGAAGATGATGCAGAGTTCATGTCGGAGTTCAAATGTTAGTTTCAGACATGACTAAACATCTCTATAGTGGAGGAGAAATGATCATCTATAATGCAGAGACATAAAAAGAGTTTAATGTGGCCATTAATACACTGCAGCCTCCTCTTTGTTCCCTTTGCCAGTCCTAAATCAGCTCAGCCATACTGCTTAAGGCTGCTCCCTCAGTCTTCTGGGGGAAATGCTCCATTGACTTGTGAGTGGGGATGGACAACCCTAGTCCTTCAGACGTGTTGCAGCAATGAAACTCCTAACACTTGTGGAACTGTTTCACTGGAGGACCAGAGTTGCCCACCTCTATCGAGGGGAATGTATCTAATAGGGCTCAAAAAATGACTAAATTAGTGTGAAGCATTAATGTCACAATCTAAAACAAAACATCTGGTTAGTCTCACTTCCTCTGATGCTTCTAATATGATTTGTAAAAAACCGATGCTCTTGATTAGAACCATCCAAAGTCAGGGGGAGCTCCGGACTTGCCACCATTACTCACACTCTGCTTACCAGCCATAATACAACCTGTGAAAGACACTTTGGGGAAGGGGTGCAGCACAACAGAGATGAAGGAAGAGGGGCCTGCAAGTAGTTTTGGTTAAACATTACCATGCTCATCTACCTTTTGATGATTAGCTTAAGGTCAGCTTCCAGGCAAAGGAAACAGATGTTATTAAATGGCAAAGGCAGACAGCAGACCTCAACGTTCCCATTTAAAAACATGTTTTCCAATTTTAAAAAGGGAAACCTGAAGACAGGTCATGAATAAAAAAGCAGCATCTAAAGCCAGGTCCTGAGAAGATATCAACTAAAAACATTAGGAATTATATGAATGGGTTGTAATGTTATTTGTATACAGTACATGTTGGTAATCCAACCCTGCAGCACAAGAGGAGCTTTCCAAAAACAAAAATCTCATGTAGCAAGTCAATGTCAATGCAAAGAGAAGACAGGAAGCTAAAAATAGTCAAATCAAAACTGCATGCCAGACAAAACAAACACCTTAAGACTTGTGTCTAAACAGCAGAGATCAAATTCAAAATATCAGTAATTTAGTGTTTTAAAAGGTTGCATCACTTCGCCACCTTTCAGAGCAGAAAAGCAATGAGTTACAAAACATACTATACCAATACAATGATCAAAATATGGTATAATTAATATGTATATGGTAATAATGCCGGAAATTTCACCAGTAATGCAAAAAAACTGATTAAAGTAGAGCAACAAGGTCTGACAAATGTTAGGACAGATTTCAGCTGTGTGTGTAGGTGAAACAGCAACAACATACATCAGCATTATTTGAATTCCTTCTCAGGTTTTGAGTGAATATGTAATCACTTCAACCGAGTCATAAAAAGCCAACATGTTTAACATAATCTCTGCTACCCAATTTCCTGGATTAAACCAAATCCACTAGTGTTTCATTTCCACCACAGAGCATCAGCTTCAGCTTAAGTCTGTTGTATGGGTGCAGATGTCAGGTAACACCATTCACACACGAACACAAACCAGCAATGGTGGATTAGTGCTTCAAATACATCAATTTCCTCCATGAAAAGAGAAACAGCTGCTGCAACCGGTTGAAGCAAATTAAAGGAAATAAATGAGAATGAGAAAAATGTGTGACTGGCAAAAAAAAAATAAAAACTGTGCGATCCTTTAAAAGGTATCCGTGTTCAGCAATTGGTCTTTTGATCCATTTGGATTCTCTCCATTTTTGTTATTCTTAATGTTTTGCTGCCTATCTGAAAAAAAAGTTCCAATTCCTAAAATACTTTTAAAAAAAAGTTTCTCAGTGTGTGCCATTTCTGCAAACTGTGATTTGCCTGTTTAAGACCTTTATTTTACGTTCCCCTAAACATCATCTTAAACATTGCAGATGTTTTCTGACATACCAAACAAACGGCTACTTCTCTTGCTATTGCTGAAGTACAAACTATGCCAAACCATGGGATCTTTGACAAACACCACCAGGTGTTAGTATGTTGGTCACGGTTAGATTGCATTAATGGTGTACTTCCTCCAGAAAGAGATGGACCCAGAGGACATCCCTTTTAAAAAAAAAACTTGGTGCAGGTGAAATAACGTTCACAAAATATTAGTTTCAAGCCAAAGGCCAGTGTTTAGTCTATACTTTAACCCAATATATAGTCAACATATCCAAACATGCCAATGGATGTGAAAGATAACTAATTAATGTGCTACATGGGGCCTGAATGGTGTTGCTGTGGTTAGCACTGTGGCCTCACAGCGAGCTGGTTGCTGGTAGCAGGAAGTGGCCTTTCTGTGTGACGTTTGCATGTTCTGACTGTGTATGTGTGGGTTCTCTCCGGGTACTTCAATTTCCTTCCACCTTCCAAAGACGTCTGTTAGGTGGTCACTGTGAATTGTCCTTGGGAGTGAATGCGAGTGTGAAACGCGTTTGTCCCACTGTGTTGGCCCTGTGATGGACAGACAACCTGTCCAGGGTGTGCATCCTACCTCACACCTGCTAATAGCTGGGATAGGCTCCAGCTTCCCTGACCCCAAATTGGATTAAGTAATATGGAAAATAGATGGATAAATGGATGGATGATGTCACTGGAGAAGTGCAAGAGCTTCCAAAAGTCTGTGAACTTAAATCAGATCAGCAGGTAAAATCAAAAGTTTGTCAAAGTTGGTAAGAAAAGACAGAAAATCATCTTCATCCACTCAATATTTTCTGCTTATAGTTGTGTTTTAACAATAAGTCAGTAAGCATTTACACAACTTTCTTTGAAAGTCACAGTTGCTGACCATCGTAACATGATGCTGCCCGTAAATGCTGCAGCTTTGGGATCCATGGCTCAGCTTTGGCAGGATGCTTCATTATACAAATGTGTATTAACACTAAAATAAGACTACATATACCAGAGAGGTCTGACACAGATCTGTGATCTAGCAGAGACCAAGCAGCTGTAATGAGACCAAAAAAGAACATTTATGAGAGTCCGGGCTGTAATTACTCAGCATTTTGGATCTGGTCCCTCTGGAGTTTGTACTCGCTTCCTCCTCCTCTTCCATCAGTTTGCCATCATTTTGCTTTTACTTGCTTTAAGCTGCACAATTAGAAATGTCAAGCACCCTTTTTTAAAACATATGCAACAGCTTTCAATTCGTATGTGATCTCAAAACCAAATGAATGATTTGGTCTCAACCACATTTGGTTAACCAGCAAATCAATGTTCAGCAACATTCTGTTAATTGTTCTTTCTTAAAGAACAATTAACACTATTTCCTTCTTTAAACGCTAAAAGTACAGCTCTGTCTCTTTCTCTATAAGTCCATGAATGTAAAAAGAAGGATGTTTAATTCAGACTGGAGAAAACAGACTCCAGAAACAACAAACCCCATTGAATTGGCTCTGTTCTAAAGTTGATTTTTGATAAGTTAGAAGTGTTTATTCTCAAATCCTGCTTACAGTCTGACATAAAACATGATTTATTGTAACCTAAAATAAGATTAAGTTGAACCGGATAGTTCCATCAAAAGAATATAAATTGGATATGTGTTAAAGTAAAATATTTTAATTAGAAGGTTTTTTCTAAAGTGGGAGATAATGAAGTGAGAACTGGATGTCAGCTGTCGTCTTTCTAAACAACTAAATGCAAATCTGAACTATTTTAACATAAAAACCAAAAACGTTAAGCTGACTGAGCTGGACTGAAGATTTACATAGACACAAAAATGCTAAATGTTATATGTTTATCCCATTGTGACAATTTTCAAAGCACAAGCTGTAATTTTGGTTTAAAGACAGTGACTTGCAGTCTGCCAGACATTCTCTCCGCATCTTCACCAACACAACTGCTGCTTTTCAAGGCTTCAAACGCAACAGCACTCACACAAACAAAGCTGCAAAGGAACACGGCGAAACATCACATTTCTGTCAACAAAACACGCCAAGACAAAGAGCCACCATTTATGCTGCTGGATGTTTTTCAATGAGACACTTTTTATTGAATATCACTGAAAGCCATGATTACTTTGTGCAGTTGTATACATTTACAGAAGACATGGAAAAACATGGAAATCATGCAAAGCAACATTCACAAACAGCTCAATGTACTAAACTTTATAAAAAATGTGTAACACAGAGGTTGCTGAGGCATAGATGTGAAACAGAAGATGACACAATAGATTACACAACCCATTTCTATTGCGGTACTGAAATTCAGACCCTCCTGGTTTTTCCATGTTCCCCGCCGCCTGCTTTTGCCGTCGCATTGTTCGGCCCAGCATGAAGCCCTTACAATCACTTCCAAAACCATAATTGGCTTGTTTACGCTCCTCTCTCGATTTGTCGCTACACCCTATCGCTTAAATTCCCTTTTCTACGCCGTTTCATTTCCTTTCCTTGCATTTTTTTTAGAATCAAACTCAGTGAAATAACTGTGTGTGCAGGAACATTCAGAGGCTTTTTGTGTTCTAGTGTGTGAGAACCGGAATGGCGAGCCATCACGAAACGGCTGTTTTCAGAAAGTACACAGAACAGAGAGAAACTGTCCTGATTTACAGAGTAGATTGAACTTGTTATCCACCTACGGGGGAGTGTGTGTGTGTGTGTGTGTGTGTGTGTTGGGCATTAGTGCCAAAATCAGTGGCCTCTTCATCCTCCACTTTCCTACTTATGCCTCAACATGAAACTTTTTGGTTTTAATCAAAATCTTAGTTAAAAGAAAAAGAATATAAAAAATGTTGTAGATTATAGGGGGAGCTGAAAACAGACCAGAATTTTTTTGTCTCTTTTTGTTTCTTTTATCATTTGTTCTGTTGCAATGGCAGCTTGTCTTTCAGAGGTGACATTTTAAACCTGCTTCTCTCGTTTCACATTGAAGGTCTTGAATTTGAAATGATCGAAGACTTCTAACAGACTCATGTCTCAATCTTTTTTTTTTTCCATTTCAGTGCTTTTCTTCACCTCGTTTGCCCTCTGTCTCTCTGCTGAGGGACTTACCTTCTGAGATCTCGTTCTCCTGTCTGATGTCGCCGTTCTGTCTCTTCTGGGACTGAACCATTTCAACACCTGAGCGCTGAGCTGGAAGAGATAACAAATCACAAAAGAAATCTTCATGATGTGAGAAAAAGAAGCAAGGTGTAAAAAAAATAAACAAATTTCTGTCTATGAATCTATTTTAAATAAATGAGCCCATACCAGAAAATACTAAATAAAAACACCTCCATGTGACAGAGTGAAAGAAAAAAAAAGAAATCCTAAAAAATGATTATTCTTTTTAAAACAAAGTCAGAAATGTTCCAGGCACAGGTACGAATGGAAAACAATCAGCTTTCTTTATTTTTGTTCTTGTGTCCATTGTGACTTGGGGTGATCCGTTATACCAATAAAACCTGAGGTTAGCAACAAATATAATAAAATCATGATACACATATCATGATTTGATTTAAACATGTAAAAATCAAAAGGATTATTTAAAAGTTTTTTACAGTGATATTATTATGGTGAATAAAATCTAGTGCTTTGACAGCTCCTCAGCACATTTAGGCTCAAATAAATGTGACAATCCCAAGAAATAAACAGATATGTAGAATCTCAAAGCAAGTTCGCGCTTGACATTCAGAACTTCCATGTTCCCTTGTTAGCAGTTTGCCAATCAGACTGAAGAAGTTTACAGCAGTTTATAGAACACCCTGGTACAACTGGTTCTGAGATATATTTAGCCTGCAGTGGTAAATCAGCATCTGCAGATTTTTGCAATGAAAACCTGGTAAAAAAGTTCATTTGTCAGAATAAACCTCTGAATTCTGCTCATATCACCCAGTACTGATAGTGTTTTTAGTTGGGTTTGTTTTTTGTGAATAAAACACTGATGTCTCAAACATGCAAGTAACCAAAAGTTTAAAAAAAAACTATAGTCAATGCTTCAAAACTATAAATATACAGATATTTTTTACATTTTTTCCCATTCCGGGTTATTTTTGTTGTTCTTTTTTATTTTCTTACCCAGTTAGTGAAAATAACCCTTCATTTCTATGATAGATTCATCTATAAATGTGGCTGTTCTTTCAGAAAAAAGAGAGAACATAGACTGAATGTACCAATGAACCTCAGTACATTTTTTTTTAACAAAAAACAAAATAAATCTTGTAAGACTGCATATGAACCCTGTTTGCAGTTTCAAACTTAAAAGACTCTGTGGCCATACTTCAATCAGACTGCAAGTTTTTTTGCCTATCATAGATGATGGAAAACACCAGCTGTGACACCACTGATTGGAGCCAGAAAAGCTATTTGGTGTCACATAGTGATCAACGAGGAACGACAACCAATCAATCGTTTATTTCAAAGTGTATCAAAAGTCTGTTTCAACTATAATGTGTTTGACTAATCCTTAGATATATGTTCTTTAAAATCACTGAGCATTTACATCTGTCTGAAGAATAATTAATCCCTGTTGTGATTGTGTTTTTGTCTTTTACCTTCATATTTCCCCTGAAGGGGTTTGCTCTCCTGTCCACCTCTTACGGCAGTGATCTTAAAGCTGTACTCCTTAGAAGAGTCAAAGTCTTTGATGAGCAGCTTTGTCTCCTGCTTTGAGAGCTGAACCACCTTCTGTTCTCCACCTGTTCCAGAGCAAGAAAGACAAACATTAATAAACAAACAGGAAAAACTGCTGCTGGCTTAAATTCTGGCTCCATGCAGGAACACTTTGAGGACTTTTACTCATTTTCTAACCACTTGCAGGCTC
Source organism: Pseudomugil gertrudae (assembly GCA_037177535.1). NCBI lineage: Eukaryota > Metazoa > Chordata > Actinopteri > Atheriniformes > Pseudomugilidae > Pseudomugil > Pseudomugil gertrudae. The sequence goes on from JBAMHV010000018.1 coordinate 19,554,987, forward strand.
AACAGCTTAGAGAAAGTTGGTTTCTGGCAACTTAAAAGTACCAAAAGAGAAATTAAACTCCCCTTATAATGTAGTCTCTCTGTTAAAAATAGTACAAAATATTTTTTTAAATTTGATGTGTTTTTAAACTCAGGTTCCTAAATCCCAACTTAACCGGGTCCTCTGACAAAACCAACTAAATTCTGGGTCTAAACTAAATTCTGCAATTCACCAAATGTATTTGGAAAGATTAAAGTTTGGGCACAAACAGCTTGAAATATTAAAGAAAAAGTCATCCTGAATACAACCCAAATTCTTTCAATGTTATTTTGTGCATAAAATTGTAGAATTATCATCTATAACATCATTACACATTGTTATGTAATGTTCTGTCAATTGTAAAAGGTTTGGCTCATGTAGTTTGAAGATGTTTTAGTTTAATTTGATTAAATAAAAATAGAAAAGCACTCTGAGAGCTCAGACCTCCGTTAAGCAGCACCATTCCCACAATGTTACTGAAAATTTCAGCGATCCAAAATCCAGGACTTTTTCCGGATCTCTACCAAAAGTTAAATATTTGTTCCCAGTGACACTCTTAACATATACTGAAAATGTCATCAAAATCCATCCATAACTTTTTAAGTAATGTTGCAAACAGCCAAACAAACAAACAAACAAACAAATCCGGCAAAAACATAACCCCCTTGGCGGAGGTAATTAAGACATATCTCCTTTCCATTAAAAGGGGCATTTCAGAACAATTTGTTGTCAGACATCCTTTCACAGGAACCTCTCAGCTGCAGTCAATCGGGGTAATTATGTAAACAAATGCAGAGCAGGACCTCAAAATACTAGTTTTTTTTATTAAATCTAAAGAATACTGGCAAAGAGCTAAACTCCTTCAGTAAAACTTAGTATCCCTGAAGGAGTAATTAAAGCTGCAGACTGAACTCATTACATCTTTCAGCCAGAGCCCTTCGCCCACTGTGTGGCAAGTGTTTCATGCTTCAGTTATGTAAAGCTGAAATAATCTGATGATCAATATCAATGAAGTCACACAGACAGGGATAGATGGAAGATGGAATAGACAGAAAGGAAAGATAATCAGATGTTTGTGGACTATAGCATTGACTGATTTATTAGCAAAACACACAAAAGGCCAATGTCTTAATGTCTTAGCTCAAAATTAGATTACAGGATAAAAAAAAATAGATATTTTATCAGAATTATTCTAAAAAATTGTTGCTGCCTATTAATACTCCCTAACTTTATTTATGTACATTCCTGGATCCATCGTTGCAACATCCTTAGGTCAATTTTTGTGGCCTGGAGCATCATGTTCAAACTAATTTGGCTCTTTCCATATCACAAGCCAGCCACTGGATAACACCCTGGTTGTTCTGACCATGCATCATGGCATGGCTCGCAAAGAGACGCAAGGCTACATAATCAGCCAGAGAGACAAGATAGAGACAGACACAGAACAAGAGACTGACTTTGACTGGCTAAATGCAGCTCAGAGAAGAGACAGGAATCAAGGCGGGTTCCAAATTAGCTTCGGGTCACTGGATTGTCAAGAACTTTGACAATTAAAAAAAAAAAGAAAAAACTATTTTTTGTCGGCAACAACTGGTTCTGGTAAAATTCTGCCCTGTAGTGGTAATTATTTTTTAAAAACAAAGTTACAAAATCCACCTTTAATTAGCAAAACTTTATTTAAGAGTGCCATGATTGAGTACAATTACTGAAATAATGACAGAGTAAATTAAACAAATTAATAAAATGCACCTCGAGTAAATAAATAAATAGCCTAAAACATTTTTTTCTCCTTCCTTCTGTGACTAAAGACATCCTGGTTGTCTTACGAATAGAGTAAAAAGCTTTAGTCTCTTAAAATCAGGACTTTTTATTGCTCTTAAAGTCAGTTTGTCTTCTGACTCATACTGAGTACAAACATTCCTGCCAAGGAGAATGAATCACTGTCTACTTTAAGTGTCTGCAACAAATTATGAAAAGTGTTAAGAACCTAAAGTATTGCTAGAACAAAAATTACTTGTTCAATATTTCTAAATACACTTCTTATTCATGAACATTTACATGGAAGAGCTTACTTTCAAGCCAAATAATACGTATAATATGTACATCTTTACCAAATCTTTGAAAATAATTGTATTCACATGTATGAGCAAGTTGGGTGATTTTTTTTTAATTTTGCTGTAAAAATGCTTCAGATAGTCAAGTAGCTTCCAATCAAGATGCTGGGAGTGGCAGAAACAGCCATTAATGCTACCACTTAGTTAAGAATCTGTCTCAAGCAATCATACCGCACTATCGTTAAAAGTGTTGAGTGTACACACCCACTTCATAACTCTGCACTTTCAAATTCTTTCCAACCACATGTGTAAAAAATGTCTTCGGTTGAATTTAAACAGTGACATGATCTCTGACACCGTTCGGCCCTCTGGCATCACAAATGTTAGTTTTATTAACACCCGAGGGAAAGACAGCTCATCACAGAAGCAAAGAACAGAACACAAACATGGACAAACGTTATGAGCAGAACAGTAACGGGACTGCGCATAAAAGAAATATGCATTCAGCATATAATCCTGTTAGAAGTGCTTTCTGTTATGGCAACAGTGGAAGTCAGCAGTCTGCAAATTGAATGAACCGGAGGTTTCTGCTTTCTTACTTTAAGTGATTGTGTCCAAAACAGATTAACTGAGAAGTTCAAAATCAATTTATGGGTTTAGGTTGTGGTAAAAGAAAAGTGCTTATTCCATCTTTGCTTTTTTTATGAGACTTTTTTTTTATTTAAGCTCCTGCTTTATTCTGTTGCTACCAAATATATAGTAAATATATCGTTTTCAGGGCAGAATTTAAGTCAAACTGGCTTAAGAAGAAAAAAGCATGTTGCATAAAACAATCCAGCTGAACTTGCAAACAAAAAAAAACGGGTCTGCCACCATTTCCACTTTCATCACACTTTCACTGATGCCAGCAGCCTGCAGCTAAGAAAATCTGCTCTGCCACTCACCTTGTACACTCTGCCCGTGAGGTGCACAGTGATCCCACATTCCCAGATACTTTTCAAATCTGATTTTCTCCCCCCTTCTTCTCTTCCAGACCGAGATCTTCCCAGTGGCAGTATGCTACAAAGTGAGCTGTGCAGGCATGCCTTAAAAATTAAGCCGTTTGTTTTTGGGGAAGATCTCTATTCTTTTTGGCTATAAGGTGGGCAGTAAAGGCTTCTCATACATGAGGCCACAGTGCTTAAAAGCTGAACAAAACAGCCTTTGATGAACAAACTAGAAAATATTCTCAGTGGTTACACTGGCTTCCAAACATTCCTTTGTTAATTCCTCATAAAATAAAAAAACAACAATATGCCTAAAACTGGAACAAGCTTTTAAATTAGTCACCAGGAGATTAAACCAGAGAAATACAATCTAGTTACTTATGCAAAACAGTCAGTGTCAACATGTTGGCCCAGATCTCCCTCTGTTTTCTTCAATTTTCTCTCCTTTTACGCCTCCGCAGCATCATCCTTCATCCTCCCTTCTAGCATCGCTCTCTTTTTATATTCCTGTCATTCCCTCGATCCATTGACTCTCCCCTGTGGTCTCTGAGGATGGCTGCCTGTGCTTACTGCACCTTATCTGACATTTTCTCCATTACTGTGATCAAGCAGACCAGCCAAGAAAAACCATGAGCTATACAGGTTTACAGTGCCGATGGCTGACAGCAGCCCTAATAAAAGAGGTTGACATGCATCCTAAAACTTCAGACTACAGTTGATTACCTCCAGCAGTGAGGTAAATGAAAAAAGCTAGGAAAGTCCTGTATTTATTTAGTTAGTTATTTTGCCATCAGATACAGTTTAAAACAGTGAAAGCATATAACTTATCAAAACAAACAAACCAAAAACTGTTTTCTATGGTTTTTATTTCTATTTTAACATAATTAAGGACCACAATATTTAAGCAGGGTGAGACTGCCACATCCAGTCATTTAGTCCACTGAAACCAGATGTATATATTAAATCCAAAGCAACATAAGTAAGTGTTTTACTTTCCGACCCGAATCAGTCATAATGTGGTTAATTTGATGTCATTTTCAAATCACAAGACCAGTCAAGGCAAAATATAATCACATGCACTGAGCATCTTATCAGACAGGTTACAGATGTCACTAACTGGCCAATCCCATGCCAGCATGAAGACAAGATGACTTTCTAAAGTTCAAGGTGAGCCCTAAGTAATTAAAACCCCCACTTGTTATAACCAACTGATTCCATTTCATACATTAAGTCATTCTTTAAAGCAGAAAAAACACATCAGGGGTCTCTTCTGTCAGGTAAGAACAGGAAAATGAGGGCACATTTCACTTTCACCAAAATGCAACAAAAGATAAAATGACTTTAGAAATGACATTCAGATGCGCAACATTTGATTCAAACATTAAATCATGGATCAACATCCTTCCTTGGATTACCAGTTCAGACTACCAGTGGCTATACGACCAGATACAGGCTACGACCAGATGCGGGCTATGGCCAGATGCGGGCTATGGCCAGATGCAGGCTATGGCTAGATGCAGGCTATGGCTAGATGCGGGCTACGACCAGATGCAGGCTATGACTAGATGCGGG
>JBAMHV010000018.1:19560974-19579326 GCA_037177535.1 Pseudomugil gertrudae
TGGCCAGATGCAAGCTATGGCTAGATGCAGGCTATGACCAAATGCAGGCTATTGCCAGATGCAGGCTATGGCCAGATGCAAGCTATGGCTAGATGCAGGCTATGACCAAATGCAGGCTATTGCCAGATGCAGGCTATGGCCAGATTCGGGCTTTGGCTAGATGCAGGCTAAGGCCAGATGCGGGCTATGACCAGATGTAGTCTAATTTGTAACTATAACTAATTACTTTTTTTTAAGTAATATGCCCAACACTGCTTGATACCTTGGTGGAGTGTGTCTATATATTCTAATCCAGTTTAAACCAATCGGAAATTTGTTCAGATCTGGAAGCGGGAAAGCTAAACAGACGGAAAACTGTTTTCCACTGGCCATGTGAGGGGTATGAAGCAAAAGCAAAGACTCATAGCTGGAAGCGGAACGCATCCTCAAACCTCACTGTGGTTTCAGACAGAGTTTGGCAGAAAGCAGTGATAAAATCACCAGACACAGGCATTAGAAACATCTATGACTTATTGCCTTTAAAAAATAAATTGGTCTGTTCTTCTTTTCAGTGCAGTTTGTGCTGCACTTTAAGGGAATATGGTGCTGATACAGTACATCCTGTCCTACCTCAATGCACAGACAAAAGTAGTGGATTTTTAAGCTTGGGCCAAAAGCTTTAGCTTAGTGCACTTTATTTCTTCTAAGAAAAATTACTCAAATGGCTGAAACAATAGGATTTTCACATAAGGAACCAATATTGACGATACTTTGGCAAACATGACTATGATTTAGTTCTTAATGGTGTATGAAACAAATTTTAAGAAAACCATTTCGATTCAATCAGAAAAAGTTTGATACAGTTCTTTCTATCGGCTGCTCAGCAAATGAGGTAAAGAGAAACGAGGTAGCACTGATGGCGTAACGGAACGCAAACATCTAGTTGCCATGCCACACACAATCCTTTCTCATTTATTATCTTCACCTCTCTAAAACTGCTAACACTTCTACAACAATCCGCCCATTCCTGATAAGTATGATTTAAGAGGCCAGGGACCCGATGCATGATGATGTTTACACACAAAACCTGAGACCACACCTTATCCTACACAAACACACACACACACACAGGCATTTAAAAGGGAGAAAACGTGCAGACCTCACTTCTTATAGATACATACGTTTTATGCAAACTCCATCACATGAACGATTTAGTATAAAACCTTTTACCAAGGGAATCAGGCCAATGGTGCTATAACTCATCATAATAAATTCTTGTAGCAACATGCAGTTGTTATAGTAGCACCTTTCCCTATTATCACACACATCTCTGCAACCTGATCCCTCATCATGCAACCTGCAACACATGGAAAGAAATCAAAAAAGATAATCAGGAGTATTTCTAACATTGAAGGTGATAAATTAGGTTACAGTACGAGCTGTGAAACAACTTTATCTTCATAACAAAGCAGCCAAAAAAAATCAGTCTTGCATTTTAGAAAAAAAACTCTACAAGCTTTCTTTATTAACCATTGGAATTGAACCTTAGTGAGACAATAACAAGCCCATCCTAACGTAGATATTTATAATATAAAGTCCTTTAGACATTATCCCTTCCATTTGTTATCTCTTTATCTATTTATTTCAAACAGCTCCGCTTTGAAAAGTGGAGATTTAACAGCTACAAACAAAACAGAAACACAGATTCAGACAGCTCTACTAAGCAGGTTTATGATTAACGCCTAGTGGTAGAAGCAGCATGCAAAAATATCCCAATAAAAAGTGCCAATTTGTACTGTAGCTTGATCAATAATTCAGCCATTACTCAGTATTTGGGGCAAAAACATGGTGAATCATTAGCAGGTTTCTGCAGTTTGATGTCAGGATGATGAATCAGAGCAATGCATCTGAATGAGGAACGTTAGAGATGGGAAACATCTAAAATATTCATGGCAGCAGTTCCCATGAAATATTGTTTCTGATACAACAAAATGAGTAAACTTACAAAGAAAAGTATGCTTCACTATTAACATATTTTCCCCCTGAATAAGAAGGTTAGTGAGTATTTACATTCTGGGCACAATGCAGAAACTTAGGTACATTCTTCCTGCTTAAATAGCAAATAAGAAGTTAAGTAGCAGCTGGTTGCTGCTAATAAAAATGCACTTCAATAACAGATTATCAGCAAATGTGAGCACCCGTATAGATGCAGCTGTTTTAACACAATGCCAAGGAGGAAAAACATAATTTAGAAAGCCAGAAATAGCTGCCTACCAACCAGGATTGGAATATTGTGCGGACAATTTACAGTTTATTCCACAAAAAGACCAAAAAATATTTTTTTCCTACCCATCAGTGTGCACTTGTGGCAATGATTAGTATTTTAACATAACTTCTGATTGTTTCATGTCACTTATCAGCTGTCTTTATTTGGCACGCTGCGCTGCTGAAACATGTAGCGTGGTGATTTCTGTTGCTCATTCTACTTTCTATTCTATTCACAATTGGAATACCTTCAAAAACAGTTGCCAATCTTTCGTGCAGTGAGCATCCAAGCAAGTTCACCCCAAGGGCAGAACACGAAATGTTGAGAGAAATTGCAAAAGACCTGAGAGCTGTGTGTCTGACTCTACAAGCCTCACTGTAAAGTCATGTTAAGCCATGAACTTTAACTTAAAAAGTTAATGTTTTTGACAGTACAATACAAAAAAGACAGAACAAGTCTAGCTTAAAGGTTGCAGGGTATGGCTTCCAAAGTTTTCAAAGCACCATTTCCACACAACACAGTTCTCCTGAAACAATGTCTCCAAGTGCAGATAAAGCACATAATGCATGGTGCCACATTTGTCAAACATCAAACATGGCGTATCTGCGCTGAGAACTCATACCAGCTGTGAAGCATGGCGCTAAAAGGACTAATGACTTGTTTTGCAGTCATAAGACCTAAACGCAGTTATGCTTTTTAATTCTAGGTAGTTCTAGTACTGGCTTAGAGGTGGCACAAAGGGGAGTTTGAACTGGAACAAACTCAGTTCTAAACTGGTTACAGCATTTATTTTTAAGACATTTGCTACAATAGATGTCTGCCCCAAATGCAAAGCTGGGAAACTTTTTATATAATCAAAAACACTAAATAAATGTTTTTTTTGTGACAAAATGTTCTGATATCATCAGTCTAGTTGGTTTTCTAAAGCCGTTTAAACCTTCTTTAGTGCAACACTTATTCCTTAAATGCCACACTGGATTTAATAAAGGGCAATACAAACAGGATTAATGGACACCACATTGATCAATATCTATAAATGCCAAGTGATGTCATTTAATCATCTGTCAACATCATTAAACAGAGCAGCAATCACTATGAATCCAAATACCCGCGTGGGGATTGTGAGTCAGTGAGAAACATTAAAACGCAGGAAAAATAAGAGAAAACTGAGCTTATGATCCTCTATTGTTCTTTATACTCCACATTCATGTTAAAAGGGAGTACTGTAAATTTTATTGTTCAAATAAACACATTAAACACACATTATACTCGTTCTGGATACTCGTTGAAGCTAACAGTTTGGCAAATTAAAAAGAAAGAACTGGTTCTCTGTAAGGCTCTAGCTATGCACCGGCATAGCCAGACAAGATGCCAGCAGCCCAACAGCTTAGGCTTGGCTGAAATTGGCTCATGAGATATCACAATTATATCAATCTCTGTAGAAAATCTACGACAGAATGGCCAACAAGATGTTGCCATAATCCAGTAAAACCAGACCTCATTAGATGCTACTCATCTGTATTTTCATAAAACCTCAGCACTGGAAGAGGGGTCCTTTTTCCTTTAAAGCATCTCTTCTTCATTTGATACAAAACAACATCTGAAGTGAATTTACTCACGTTTGATTCAAAGCAAACCTTCAAACCAACAATTAACACGCTGTTATTTAGGCAGCATTTTGCTAATTAGGGGAAAACACATTTCTATAGCAGACAACCACAGGAATCCTACGAGGGGAAAAAGCAACCTGAGTATCAGTAATATCAGATCCTGTGTTGTTACACGTCTCTTGTACCGCAGAGTGAATTATGAACCACCATGCAAGTGAAAACCACACATAAAAAGCTTGATTTGCTCTCCCTCGAGGGAACGAGGTTAAAATGTTGCAGTTGTGCATAACTAAGATTTTTTTCCAGCCAACGAAGAAAAAAAAAACTACATAACTAACCCAATTTGTTTTGATTCATGAAATTAGTCACACTGATCTGAAACAATGCATCTCTCTCTGCATACACTTCATTCTCAAGCTAGTGATTGTTCAGCTGGCACTGAGGGGCCCTTGAGCAAGGCAAAAGACAACTAACCTGTCACAGAGGATTCACTGCTAAGCGACTGGGTGTGAATGAGGGCAGCTGTGTTAAAGTGAGACAGGACTGTACAGGAAGACAGTGCAAATTCTTTGTCAAATTTCCTTAAGCTAATCAAGTTTAAACTAGAAGGCTTCTCTCTGAAAAGGCTTTAGATAAGAGCTCAATATTATTTTTTGGTTGATTCTTATTATTTTCTCATCTTATGTTTTATAATTATTAATAGTAAGGGCAGACAGTATATAATAAACTGGAATAATAATATCTACTTGATTTAATATCATGATTATGATTAGAATAATCTTTTGGACTGTCCTTCAAAGTGTCCTGATTAAGGGCCAAACTAATAAAGCTGATTTGACTTAATTAAATGGAGCATAAAAAATAAAACATGTTCACTTTCGCCAAGCCTGTTGTAAAATATCACAACAAGCAACCAGCAGGAAAACCGTGTCAATCACACTTTCCGAGCTTGAAAATTCAAAGTGAAGGGTAAAAAAATAAATAAGTTTGATATAAATGTGCGCCAAGCCTCACCATCTGCTCAGTCGTTTACTTGTTTAAAACATTAATGCTGTGACATAAGTTCCAATCACACATTTGCAGAAGTGTCAGCAGATGAACCAAGGAGAGCTCCTTTTGCTCGAGCTAATCAGCCTGAAGTACTACTCAACATCCCGGTGACATTATGAGAACTCTCACAACAAAAATAAACAGAACGCATGAGAACATAACCTATTTTCCTCGTTTCAGGGAAACAGTGTTAATAATAGAAAGATGCACAATTTGTGATTAAACCGCCATGAAAGCTACACTACCAAAACACATAGGTGATTCCTACCTGGTCGTGTGGTGTAAGTGACCTTGTAGCTTTCAAACTCCCCTTTTGGCTCTTTCCATGACACATCCAGCTTGTTGGGGCTCTGGATTTTCACACGAAATCTCCGTGGCGGCGAAACTAGACAGAAGAAGCCAAAGCAGCTACATTACGTTACTGCTATTTCTTTGAAACATTTGTAAATATTTGCAATGAAACCATCAAGGAAAAACCACGTCATGCATCATCCATATCCGGTTAAAGGTGGAAAAACTGCAGTTGTCATTAACTACGGTAGTCATTTGGACCATAACAGTGGGTGGAGTTCACGTTTCTGTATCATTGTGATTGATGCCATGTATTTTCCAAAAAGTCTTAATCCTGAACGAATCAGACTGACGTTATTGAATTTGACGTTGTTCTGATTTTAATTCATAAGGATCGCTCAGTCACTGAGCAGAAAACAGCAGAGAAAGTTGGATTGAACTCCCCCCAGAGTTATGGTGGTGTAGAAGCACTTCTTCCATCTGTGTTTTTAAACAGTAAAGAAAAAGGTGGGGAGGAAGAGAAACGCTGTATCTGATCCAAGTGGAGGATACACAGAGAGATTAGCTTGCACAGATGTCACTTTAAAAAGCAAAAAAGTCCCATTCTGCTCTTTTTCTTTGTCTTGCAGTCTATGGAAAGGCGTGCATTGTGTTTGTCTCTGGTGTACGACAGGTCTCAGACTGTGCCCCACTTACCGTTTGCATCAAAGCAACACCCCTGCCTCTCATCCTGATTAGCAATTGGCTGCCTGGAGGCCTACCTTACCGCTCTTCACTCGATCTTTCCCCAAAAATCATTTGCTTTGTCTGCCGTGCACTCTCTCTCTCTCCATCTGTCCCTGTGTCTTTCTTCATATATATGATCCCTCCCTTTCCTGATTGCATTTTCTTTCCTGCCTCTGAGCCTTGAAATTTGGAATGTGTGAGAAGAAGACAAAGAAAAAGAGCAAATGGTGACTTTCTTTAAACTTTCAGGGAAAAAACAGAACAAAGGGTACCAAAGGGAAAGACAATGGAATAGCACCCCAGTGCTATTCCTCTCCTGCCTGAAGCAGGAATATTTAGATGTACATCACAGAGAGACTCGATCCAATGAGCAGCACAATTTCCAAAACACTTTACAATGGCCTCCATCTGAGTTAAAACCTGCTGAAAGGTCAACAACACTGTGGCACAATGTCTTTTCATTTGTACAAATCCTCATGTGTGGACAGTGCTGCTGAGTTTTCAGAAATAAAATCGGTTAAAACTCTGGAACGGAGCTATTGTAAAAGCACCACAATGGCAGCAACCACATTTCCAGGGTCAACAACCACCCTATCATTTCCACACCAGCAGAGCCAAATCCCACATAATAAATATGTATCTAAACGCAACACATTCCCCAGTTTACTTTAATTAACTGTGAAGAAAAATAATTAAAAAAAGAGAAGCCAAGGGTGGAAAATAAGATATGAAATCCACAAACTTGTTTCTGTTTGTGTCTTCATTATGAGGTAAACAGTCTGCTGCTGCCAGCTTCTTTAAATACCTACACAGTAGCTCTGATGCTCCACAGCGACATACACAAGAGGCTTACAAGAATGGTTCACCCAAAACAACCACGCAGGAATGGAAAAATGCACCTTTTGGGATTATTTTTTGAAGGTTGTGTATCTGTTTGGATCAAAATGTGCACATGTTCTCTGCAGATAGGACATGTAAACAAAAAGTCAAAGGCTTGAACATCAACCGCTGTAAAGATAAACAGACAGAGGTCTTCTGTCGGTGAAAAGTTACTTTTTTTAGATTTATTTTTAATTAGTAAACCATTTCTGGGGATGGCACAGTGATTAGTGAAGCCTCACAGCAAGAAGGTTGCTGGTTCAAATCTCAGCTCACAGTGGCCTTTCTGTGTGATGTTTGCATGTTCTCCTGTGTTAGCGTGGGATCTCTTTGGGTACTCTGGCTTTCTCCTTCTGTCCAAAAACATTCATGTTAGGTTGATTGTTCATTCTAAATTACCGTTAGGATTGGATGTGTGTGGATGGTTATTAGTCTCTCTGTGTGTTGTCCTGCGATAGACTGGCGACATGTCCACAGTGTATCCTGCTGATTGCTGGGATAGAGCAACCCTGAACTGGATGCAGCTGTATGGAAAATACATGTCTGGGTGTCGTTTCCAAAAAGTTTTTTTAAACATATTTTTTTACTTTGCTGTTCTAGAAATCATTCAGGTGAAACTGTATCTGATTTTATGTTGAACATTATATATTCTTTAAATTATTTTAATTTTGTTAATTGATAAGGTTTTATGGTGCTTTTTAAACACCTGTCCAAGGACAATAATAAAAAAGGTGCCATTCTATTCAGCAAATTGTTTTTTTTTTATCTAAATTGATAAAAAGTAAAAGAAACAGGGTTGTCCTGACACTGAATAAGAGCTGATGTAGCATGTGCTGTACATGTACATATGAGAATTATCCATCCATCCATTTTCTACCACTTATTCCCTGGAGCGGGGGCTGGAACCAATCCCAGCTGACATCCGGCAGTAGGCGGGGCACACCCTGGACAGGTCACCAGTCCATCACAGAGCCAAAACACACACATAGACAAACAACCATGCACACACACACACACACACACTCACTCCTACGGGACATTTAGAGTCTCCAATCAGCCTGTCACCACGATGCAAGCCCCATGCTAAACATATTTTTAAAAAGTATCATTCTCATATTGGGTGCATGGTGGCGTAATTGGTTAGCGCTGTGACCTCATAGCAAGAAGGTTGCTGGTTCAAGCCTCAGCTCAGTCAGTGGCCTGTGTAGTGTTTCCATGTTCTCCCTGTGTTAGCGTGGGTTCCCTCCGGGTACTTTATCCCACCATCCAAAGACATTCGTGTTAAGTTAATTGGTCACTCTAAATTGTCCCTAGTAGTGAGTGTAAAAGGACTGGTGACCTGTCCTGGGTGCACCCCACCTCTCGCACAATGATTGCTGGGAGAGGCTCTACCTGTGACCCTTCGTTAGAATAAGCAGCAGATAATGAAGAATTTGGGTGCATAGGTGATGGACGGATGGATGGTGTCGCTAGCGTTCATGAAAACAACACTGTTTAAGTAAAAAGAAAAAAACAATGCATATTAACTCTAATCTTGATCCATTTTTACACTTGGAAAAGAGAAACAATTGAGAAACAATTTTCTTTGTAACAACATAACCATGGCAACCAGTAACACATTGCCCATGTAAATGAGAGCTGAGTGAATTTTATCCCAAAACTATACTATTTTCTCACGTCACCAAACTCAGTTTTTATGTTAAGTCAAACAGGATTTAGGAGTTTTAAAATAGTTGTCATGTCACCAGTGGAATATATGTTGGTTTTGATCCCATATCTCACAAAGGCCTTTGGTTTTAAAGCAGTGCATCTAACTGCACGTTTTAACCTTTCATCCGTTCTCTCCATGAGAACTTTGGGGTATGTTAATGACAGGCCTAAAAGTGAGGTCTGCTCTAGTGTGAAAGCTCATACAAGTTGAATTTCCTCTGTGGGAGCAAAGCGGTACTTAGCTTTCGCTGTCGTTACAGTCTGTGGACTTCCACAGTGCATTTGATTTCCATGATGAATAAGAGTTCTCAGTCAGGGTCAGCTTAGCTTAGAGTATAAACAGGAAGTGTTTAGTGAAATATCAAACATATGGGAATGATCTAGAGGCGCAAAGCCTTTAATAATTGTGGGATAATCTTCAAACACCTTTCCTTATAGGAGCAGTGGCGCCTGGATTTATACATTGTTTGAGTTGCATCTACAGGTATGATTGTGTAAAGACATGACTATTGCACTACTACTGCACTTTCATTTCAAGGCTTTTATAGACAGCTTGTCTGACATAAGTTTGAGGAAAAGTTTGTGGTTCCCTTTAGTTTTGCTGCTACTCTTCACCCTCTACCTGTGATTTAGTCAGACTCATAATACCATTACTGCAAACCTTTGCAGAGTTTTGAGTGAACCGCCTCTTTTGTGTATGTGATTAATTGCAGAAAAGAACCCGCGTAGGTATGCAAAGAAAGTTCAGCACAGAGAGGATAAACCTGATTTTAATGAAAAGAACATGAAGTTGGCGCATTCAACAGCAGGCAAATATATTTATATATGATATAAATACACATAAGGAATACTGTACCGATTATCTCACCGAGCTGGGGATGAGAATGAGGACTGCATGGGATTTCGGCTCAGGGTTTAGCTCTCTGTCTCGGAAAACAAAAAGGACACTCTCATCCGAAGAGAGCTGCTTAAATCCCGAAAGATTTGAGATGCAGATTTTGCACCTCCCTGATTGTGGTGCATCTGAACTGCCTTTTTTTCCTGTGCGAGTGCATTCACATCGTCATGCATGTACATAAATTATGCATGTTTGTCCACAGCTGGAAGCAAGAATTTCCTGATGTTTCCAGATACAAAAAAGAGAAAGCTTTTGGTGATTGTTTTCTGCTTGCCAGTTCCTTTGCAGCGCCACACACACGCACATTGTTAGATTGGTAGCTTAGAAATTGCATTCACACTCAGAGACAAGTATTGAATGGTGTGCAAATAGACTGGTGAAGACAAAAAGGTCTTGCCGGCAGAGATGGGGACTTAATTCTCATCTATTTTTCATGGAGGATCTTGTGCAAACAGCAGGGCCGATGTGTCCGACACGCCCAACGTGAGCTGTACAAATGTGCACGGTTTTGAAAACACTTTAAATGAAGTGCGAAATCAGATGGATGCAGGTGGGGAGGGAGTGTAAGGAAGATAACAACACTGAGCGGAGAAGAGAAAACAGGAAAACACCTGCGAGTAAAAACTGTTAACACAAGTGTTCTATAATGACTCCTAAATCTATGTTGTTATTGGAATGAGCTGGCTCTTCTAAAGGGGCTACAGTACTAAATAACTGTCACAGAACAGTGTATTTACTTCACTGCACCTTTTTCCCCCTCTGATGTCATGAAATTAGCAAAAACTCTTTGAGAGCGAAACAGCAGGACAGGTAAGCTAGAGGATATTTCTGCATATTTCCTGTTGGAGACAGTAAAAGTTTAAAGAAGATGCTTGAATTAAAATGTCAAAACTGATACAAGAGCCACAGAACAGTGCTGACATTTGACCACATCCCCTTCAGTTTATTTCTCCTCCAGGTGCCAATACCTGTAGATACTTCCTGCCTAATTTCCACAGGCAAGGCAAACATGCCAGGAAGCCTGCACTGAGCTGCTGAAATCCCTTTTCACCTTTCACCTTTGAAAGGAGGATTTTGTGACAGGTCTGGAGTTTTAGAGTGATTTAAGATAGACTAAGTAATTAGTTACCAGCTTTTACTCACTCATGGCACACAAAACCGAGTGAACGCCAGCAGATTATTAAGATGATTATGTTTATTTCAGCTTATTATTTGTCTGCTTCATTAGAAAAAAAAGACTCCTCGGTCTATCTGACTCTGAAAACAACGAGGAACAGAGTTTCTCAGTAGAAACTCTCCATGTTGCTCATATGTCTTAATTTCCTCCTGGGTCACTGATGTCGCCCGGGTTAGGAATGTTCCGGTTGCTTTCACTTTTCAGGCCAAAGTAGATGAGCTGTCTGTGTTGTGACACTTATTCTGCTGCTGAACTTTACTGGGCCGATAATCTGTGCAGGCTCATTAACAATGATCTTATCAGATAACTCAAACAGAAACAGGTTACAAATGAACAAGTAATAAAAAAGATGTAAATAGAAAATGAAATTGTCATGTTTTTTTTTTATTTCCACAGATAGAGATATTTGCTATTAAGCTTTCTTTATATTTGAAATGTGACACAATAATATTAAAGCTAGCTTTATAAAAGCTGAGTTTGGAAGGACATATGCTGCTGCGGCAGCCTGCTGACAGCCAATCAGAGCAGAGCACACAAGGGTCAGCCGACAGACACAGACACAGCAGTAACCACACAGTCGGAAAGCAACTAGTGGCACAGGAGTTGTCCAGACTAGCCAATTATATCACATGAAAAGCTCTCACACCCCTGATTTGCTTTTACGGCATGGCAAAGCATCAACACATCTTTGCCGGATTAGTTATGGAAACTTCTGCGCAATATCAAACATGACAAGTGCTCAGGTGCAGAATAAATCCTATTCGTCTTTTGTTTTTCTTTTTTTTTTTAATTCAATACAGACAATGAGACTCATGGTCCTGCAAACTGAGGCAAAGCACGCTAAGCTAATTAAAGATGCATCTGGAGTACCAATCCATCATTCACATTCCAGGAGAACAGGTTGAAGATAGTTCATTATGATAATGATATTAAGGAGACTAATCTCAGCCTAATCAGATGATAAGTGAGGTTATGTAATAGCTAAAAAAGTTAAACGAGTTAAAGAAGGTGAAAGACAGCTGAAGCACACAGACTGACAAAAAAATGGAGAAAAGCATAATTATATGAACTGATCTTATCTGACAAAGAGGGAAGTGATAATAAAACACACCAATGCTTTGAAGGTGACCCATATAATGTTATTAAAAGACTAAAGATTTCCCATTTTGAGCCGCCGTTAGACACATCTGTAATTAGACGTCACCCTCGGAATAACTCGACAGGTTAAACAGGTTGTTAAGATTAATTACAGAGGTGAAAGAATGCGCCGCAGCAAACCGGTGTGTGGAACGAACGGGGTTTTCATACCGACTTTTCCCTTTGATGGAAAAGTTAGGATAAAAGCTCACTGAAAAGGCAAATCAAATAAGAATAAATACTTCAAGACAAGTCAGTTTCTTTGGAGCGAAGCTGCACATCAAACATGTCGCAGTGAAATTCAGACATGAAACCTGCAGAGTGAAAGTGGGTGAATGTAGAAGATGATTCATGCATTTAACAGCAAGGCCGCCCTGAAGTTTACCAAGCCGGAATTAAATGAATTCATTTCTTTATCTTCATACTAATTACAGGCGTGCTAGCCCTGCTTGGCACCATTATTTGTTTAAAAGTCATTGTGCAGTTTAAGCCTTGTTTAGTGCTGATAGATGAAAGCAAACCCTGTTGATACTCCAAATGAAAGACCCTACAACATCCATGTTGGAAGCAGAACGGGAAACTATTGAAATGCTTTGTCTTTGCAGCACTAAACCTTATTCAGTCCCCAAGATGCTACAGATGAAATCATGTGCTAAAACTAATTTGATTTGGGTTTATTATGGAAACTTTTCAGCTTTCAAGACAAGGAACATGCAAATGTAGAGCCATACTGATTCTCACTTAATGACTTACTGCCTTCACTTTTATTTTTGTGTGTTTTTATGCTAGTACTTTATTAAAAGCCCAGTTTAACCACATTAGGTCCTGTGTGGTAAAAACCCCTTTTTGCCTTTGCTGACCCTCCAGTGGCGAGCAGGCCAACAGAGGTACTTACCTTGACCTTGTGTGGAGTGAGGTAACACAGTGATGAGAACAAAGGCCAGCAGGCAGAGAGACAGTCTGACAGAGAACTGCATCCTGACACCAGCAGACCGGGTGACACAACAGACCTGAGTGGAAGAATAGAAGGACAAGGTAAAAACAGGAGAAAAAAGTTAGAGACGATATGCGAGGCTGGATGCTAACTCTCCAAACGGTACCCCCAAAGCTTCCAGGTCAAGCTGAACTAACAGAATTTATCAAGGGGAACATTTTTTAATGCAATGCAAACCCTGCTAGCACCTAAATACCCATATTACAGAAAAATAAGAAGGTAGAAGCTTCACAGAAACTACATTAATGGTGGAAACTTTGCATTAGTTTTCACCAAAGCTCTATTCAACAGGCCTGAGTGTCAACATCACACCAATACCTAGCCATGAAATAAAACTACTGAGCATGGAAAATACTTAAAAAAATAAAACTAAACCCAATAGAGTAATACAATATGTATATATACCTTTTTATGATAGTAGAGTATTTAATGAATTAAATTTCTTCCTTTAGAATAAGTTTAAAGCCACTTAAAATAATCCTTCTTGGGAAAATATTCAGTCAAAAATACGTTTTTCACCCCCAACTTCAAAGCTGTGGCCTATTTAGCTGTCAGTTTTTTAATTTAAATGCAAATAACTGCTTCAATATGACAGAGCATTTCACAGAATCTAAGTTTATTTGCAAGAAGGCACACGGTATTAGATTTATCAATTTGTAGAAATCACACAGAATAAGCATTGGGTCCGTATCCGGGTTTCTCGTACCAGCTCCAACCAAATCAAGCGGAAAAAAGCAGCATCTGGTGAAGCTGAGCAAGAGTCGCAGAAATGATGAAATGTGGCTCCAAGGACTCGAGTCCAAATCTGAAACTGGAAAAGCAGGAGAGCTTTGGGATTTGGCAGAGTCCAGAGAATTTCACTTTTCACATGAATCTTTCTTTAAAGAAAATCCATGACATGAAGTGAGCAGGTGAGCTGGCATGGTGTGAGCCACAGGCAAGTCTTTCAAGCTCCATCAAGCATGAAACGGATTACTGCAGGGGGCTAAACATGCAGCATTAAACACACCTTTCATCTGTAAATGATCTGGTTTTGCTTTCATTTATCAGACTAACAAGTCACAAGATGGCAATAAAAAAGACTTTCCTTCTGAAATAAGCTTCTGACCTCAGCCAGAGGACTTTGCATCGTTTACAGCTGCTGCTGCAGCCAACTTTTTTATGCCAGGCAATTTTGAAGAATTGATGAGCTCCCTGTTATGCCACATCTGGCTGCTTGTACCACATCAGCATTAAGACAAGCTGTGCATGTGTTGATGAAAACACAGCACGGATATCTTGTCAGACCTGCTTCAGCTGAGGATAAATAACAACTGATTTACTGACTGAAACTTTTAGTTTATTCTCAGCTAACAGATTTCAACAGGCGTTACAGTATCGATCTGTACGGAGTGTCTTTGCATCTATCAGATCATTCTCTATAAAACATGTAGGCTATGATAAACTCGAATTGTTTCTTATCATGGAATAAAAGCTCAGATGTGTCGTTGCAGGTAATTCATTGCTAAAAACACTTGTTTTTGTTCTTCAGGTGTCTGAGAAGAACCGAAGTTTTCCTTAATTGAAAGGAGCGCAGGTGAGATGTGCACGTCGCGCCACCAGCAGCACAACTGAACTGTGAGGTGGACCGAAAAAATGACTTATTATAATAATAAATGTTGACGGATTTAAAGCCTGCTTTTGAAAATGTGGATACAGTACAAATAAAACGATGTTTTACCTTCTCAGATCATATGTTTCCAGGTTGTGCAGCTTTCCCCCGAACCGCTGAATGACAGTGTCGTTAGTCCCACAGCGCTCTGCAACTCTCTGCTCACCGGGAGCAAAGCTGGACCGAGTCAGACATACCACTTCCGGTTGGAATTTTCGAAATAAAATCCCAGAATAAGACTCCTGCTCGGACATTTGGTTATTTCTAAAGCTTCTAAAGAAATGAAGCATTATGATAGAAAATATTTAGCATCTTGTGGTATTTATTACATTAAACAACTTTTTTAATTAACGTGTTTAGGTGAAGTAGTTTAAGTTTAAGTAAATAGTTGTAAAATTACCAACTGAATGCTTTTAAAGCTATTTTTTCTTGTTTAAACTTCCCTGCAGAGTATAACTGACTTTTTCCCCTTGATTACACAAGCAATTAACACAACCTACATATTTACTTAAGTAGTTATTTATATCTAGTTTTTAATATGTTTTTGTGTAAATACGGAATTGAATTTGTGTGTACATTTATACATTATTCATTTCAGAATGACACAACATTTATTAAGAAAAAACTTGTAAAGAGTTTTTATTTATTTATTCCAACTATTTAACTGATTGCAAATTTTCCTTTTGGGTTTTGATTTTCTTTTCAATTTATTGGATTTTTTTAATCCAAGTGTCGATGGGATGTATTAAAGTGGAAAACAACAACATAAATTTAAAATGTTTAAGGTTTTTTTTTGGCTTTTTTCTTGGAGTTATAGCATCACGTGTCTGTTGTGGTAGACAATTATGATGCAAGTTTGAACCTTTTATGAGTCTGAAAATGTCATATTAAAAAACATAATAGTGCCAAGGCTACTCTAACACCTTAATAAAATATTTTATTAAAAATTAAATTAAGAAATAAACAAGCATACAGCTAAAAGAATAAATACCGCTTTAAGTTAGACTTTCTTAAAATTTTGTGGATTTTTACTTTAATTTTGAAGGTCAATGAGAGTCACTTCCTGTCCTTCTTGCGCTCATTATAGTAATCTTCGCTGCGCTGCGCGCTCTCCTCTCAGTTGAGACTTGCAGCGGACTGATGGGTGTTTCCCGCCTCATTCACCATCCAGCCCTGCAGCTATTCATTCCTTCTCTCCTGTTTAATGCAGGCGAGGCAGCAGAAAAATGCGTTTAAGCGGCTGCAGGATCATAATATGTATTCCTGTGACCTCTGGCTATATGTGCTTCAGACTCCTCTGAGACTCGACTTAATATGTTTCTGTCAGTTCTGGGCAGGTGGCTTGTTGTAAATCTAACTTAGAAGAGAATCAGTAACATATAATTGTTGCTAGTTTGATCTAAAGTACTGGAGCAGACTGCTCGTGCATCAGTAATTTAAAGCTGTTAATCCAATGTTTAATTTTGACTTTTGTGTTGTAAAAGTTGTTTCCCCTTATACACATTAATTTTAGCAAAAATACAGGTCACTTTTGTTCTAAATGGGATTCACCATAGCTTGTACTTCATTATAGTATGTCATCCATCATTATATAGGCTTAAATTCCTTTAGATTTTATACAGCAACAGAGTAACGACCACACAGAGCTGCAGCTCTGGATGTGCAGGTGTCCTTTATCTTTGAGATAGCAGAGTCTTGAATGAATAATGGGCCTCTGTCTGCAGAGGGTGAGGGTTAAGTCTCTCTGTGCCTCAGTCATTATGGGTTTGTTTGCTGAGCATGTAGTCTTTAACAGAAGGAATCGAGGTCTCTCTAGTCTCTTGCATTATCATAATCATAAATATTAAACAGTAAAATCCTGAGTGTTCCCCTTAGACGTTGCATTTCACGGCTCACCAAACTGCAGCTCGAATAAACAGTGTCTTTCTGAAGTTTTTTTGCCACTTGAAGATCGTGTGTAAACAGTGTATTCCTAAAGGTTGTTGTGTCTCAGAGCTGACATGAGGTCATTTAACCCTGAATGCCATCACTGCAAGGACAGATGTTTTAAACGACATGCACGTAAGCATGCTTTGCAGTTAATATGGAAGCTAATCACTTATAATGGTGGTGTTTTTAATTAAAAACCAACAAAACAAATGTGCTTTGGGGGAAATGATCACCTTTTTTATGCCAACATGACAGCAGACATGCTTTGCACAAGAAGTGAATGCTCCCCATCTGCAACGACAACCCACGAGGTGGGGGATTTTATTACTCTACTGCCAGCAAACAGGAGAACCGAGATACAAATAAACTTAAATGATATTTCTGCTCCTGCTGAAGTTGAAGATATGACCTGGAATAACTGCAGCATCACAGATACAGCTGCACATCATGCTCTGGTTGGTAAAGGGAAACAATGACAGTGTGTGGCCAATAAAGGGAGACGTGTTTGCATGAATAAATGAAATTACATGAAAATCCTTAAAAATAACAAGCATCATCTATCTATTTAAATATTATAATAGGTATTTATTATCTTAAGTTTATAAAACATTCTTTGCCGTAACCTTAAGTTGCAGAAAAAGTTGTCTTCACAAAATCACAACAAAAGGAGGAAAATGTGGATAAATCCCAGATTCAATTACTAATGCTGATATTTATTTGCAGACCCTTTACTAATAATATAATCCTGTAACTGAAGCAGTAAGAAGCTCCTTTTTTTCTACCTGTCTGCTTTTACTTTGTTGTAATACTCATTTTAGCTGAACTGAAGGTCACTTACTGCTGAGCAGTTTGAAACGCTCCATCTTTTTATTTTCTAACAGTATTTTGTGTTCTTGAATATGTATTTGGGATCATATTAAGATATTTAAGATGCTCACTTCCTTTCCCGCACATTCATGAATAAAATCACCTCCTAAATCTGGTCGCAGATCCCGGTGTGAAGGCAAGCAGGAGGTCAGGCAGCACCCAGGAAGGAGCAGACAGCAGGTGAGTAAAGAAAACAAGCATGAAGCTCTGGTGACTGAGGTGTGTTTTAATCACATACTTTCTAAAAGCATCTTTCTGCTGACAGAACAAATTGACATAATTAATAATTCATCACCGGAAAATTGTTTTATAGCCTTTTACATTTTGGTGTTTCATTATAAAAGTATTTCATCTCAGAGAGCTTTCTCACCTTTGTGAGAAAGGAAATGGAAAAAAAAAAATCTAACTTAACTTATATGAATTCTTGTGGGATGACTCCCAGGAAATAAGATATTATATTCATATATTATATTCATTCTAACTGTTTAATCCATGTTCATTCTGTTATTATGTATTGAATTCATTGTATTAGTAATTGCAGTCCTAATACTGAATACTGAAATAAAGAAGAAGCTTGTTACTCTCTCCACGAGAAGTGAGAACTTTTTTCTTGTTCTCGAGGATCCAAAATAAAAATGATGTCATTTCGTTCTCATGGATGTGATTGAAGACAGTTCTCCACACTTCAGGCTGTCAGATCTTTTTCTCTGAGAAGTATTGTGTGTTTGGTGGGATATTTAAGGTGGGCATGTTTACCACAAAAAGCATGAAGCGGACAGTTCCCGCCGCTGCTTTTTTATTGATGCCAAGTTTTTACGTTGCCCACCTAAAGTGATCCCCACCCTTTTGGAGACCAAACTTCTCGTGGAGAACTAATGAATCAGACCAGAAATTATATTTTTTGTTGTTGAGATGAAAAAGAAAATTCTTGCTTCTCATGGAGTGTAACAAGCCTAATGCTTACAGAGCTGCACTTAAGGCCAATGGAACGTCTCAAACATGTTTATGTCCTAATTTTGGCCACTGATGGCCACCATCCTTGGCATTTGGAAGAGTTAGCATGTTTATCTTTCCCACTAAATTTCAGTCATTTGTACTTGCTGTACCTTTAAACATCCATCCATCCATTTTCTACCGCTTGTTCCCAGAGCGGGGTCGCGGGGGGGCTGGAGCCTATCCCAGCTGTCA
>JBAMHV010000018.1:19619397-19634910 GCA_037177535.1 Pseudomugil gertrudae
AGGATAGCCAGCAATAATATAGTCCAGTACAATGATTAGTAGTGACAGTTGTTTTCAGTGACACAAGATGAGGAGTTAAGCTGTACAAGGTTGAACCAGTCAGTGCAAAAATTCACCAGTTACAACAGTCACTCATATTGTTATCTCTGACACAGTGATGATGCATTAGACAGTCTTATTGCATGTGGCAATAAGACTGTTTAACGCATCATCACTGTGTCAGAGATAACATAAAATATGGAGCCTCTTTTGCACTTCTGCAGAGAGGACTGTTAGTTCATTCAAGGTTATTCTGTGAAAACATCCTCTACTCCTCTACTGGGAACGTTGGAAAAGAAATAATATAAAACAAGTTTTTTTTAGGCAGGATCTCTGAACAAAGACAGCCTTTCTCCTCTACTGATAAGGCCTATTGCAAAGTGTGGGAGCAAGTTCTGCAACTTGGTCATAGATTTTCTCACTGAAACCTCAGTGTGACCTATTGGGCCCCCTCCCTTTCTTCTTCATGAGACAGGATAACTCAACAACATTAAAACTATTCTAATTTCACTTTATATGTGATAAATCATAATGTGATCAATTTTACATGAATGATTATAAAACAGCGATAACATATAGACTTGTATTTAATACATTTAACTCATAGTAAAAGTAAAGGGATGGGTATGGATGTTGTCATGATGCTGTTTTCCTGTGATTTTTTCACCAAAAAGAAGCGCGTTTCCAACAGATGTTAATATCATCATCAAAATAATTTGGGATTTTCAATGAGGAGTAAATTGTTTTGACAAAATAGTAAAACATCTTCCATCAAAAAAGGCTAAATTGAAATTTTCTAGTAAACTGACCTATAATTGCAGGTTGAGAAATTATAAGCAAATAAGGATGTGACAGCCCCAGCACCCATGTTGTTGTTAATTGTTTTGCAGGTGCCGTCATCAGTGGCATGAGCGACACCTAGGATCAGCTGCCACCTCATTATGATCCCCAGACAGAGTTCTGTTGGTGTCTCCCAGGCTGGGGCTTAATCTGATTTCATTCCAACTCGTGTTTTGCCTGCCCTCTTGTGTGTTGTTGCGGCTACTTATTTAGGTCGTGACAAAGGATCACTAAGTTCGTCCAGATTAAGCAAATTTATTTAAAAAAATAATAAATAAAGTCCACTGGTTGGACTTAAAAGATGCATATAGTCTCAGGTCTGATTCCCTAATGAAGTAATAAAGAAATACTTCCTCAGCAAAGATATCACAGTATATTGATTATTTCCTCTGAAGATATTATCATGCCATGATCTAGCTTTGTCTGCTATTGTTACAGGTTTGAAAGACTCCCACATATCCACTGATATGATCCAAGTCAAAACGGTCCAGTTTTATTAAAGACGGCAGATTTTATGAGTTGTTTAAGAGGGGATGTAACTCTAACCTTTGGTTTTGGCCGTGTTTGTTTCTGTTAGCTCTCTGGTATCCTGACGTTGTGTATTCCTTTAGTGTGTAGATAAGTTTAGTTAAAAAAAGGTTTTAAAAAGATTCAAGATAGTAATAGCTACAACATAAAACCAAACGTACAACATCAACTCCTCAAACCTATGGCTGATTTCATTTTTATGAGTAAAGCCAAAAGGCTTCATTCATTTGTCTACCGTTCACCTCTAATGGTCTCAACATGACTGTTATTTATTTCATCTACACGAGATTCTTTCTTTTAAAATAAGTACAATATGTGTCCTTTTTTTTGTTCCCTAGTTTCATCCGTCCTCCTCTCATCATGCTGTCTGTCGATGGGTTCAGAGCCTCCTACCTGAAGAAGAGCAAATCTGTCATTCCCAACATTCACAAACTCAGTATGTTGTTTTTCCTTGTCATTCCTCTGCCTCACTGTGGAGCCATTGTGTCATTGTGAATGTAAAGTGGTTGAATCTGTGAAAGAAGACCTTGCGCATTTTTTTATGTTTGGAAATGATCAGTCTCAATGCATGTGTCCAATGAGGGATTTTAGTTCTGGTGCTTAAACGTCTGTCTCCTTTCAGGAACTTGTGGTACATCAGCACCATACATGCGACCGGTATACCCATCAAAAACCTTTCCAAATTTATACACCTTAGCAACAGTAAGTAAAGTATCACAATGCACAACAACCAGTTCAGGTTTTAGTTTGGGAAATCTAGACTTTACAGTAAGTCTGTTAATGGGTACTTGTATCTTTAAAACTATGTAAACACAAATGTTTGGTAATAGCCATGTTCACTTTGCCCTAGTAGTCTGCTCTTGTTGTGACACTGCTGTAGAATTGATTCTGTATTGATGTTTCAGTAAGTTCAAATGGTATATCTTTGTATAATTACATTTAATGGATTTCTTTACAGGGTCTTTACCCAGAATCCCATGGGATTGTGGGAAACACCATGCATGACCCAGTGTTCAATGCCATCTTCAGCTTGCGGACAAGAGAGAAACTGAACCACCGCTGGTGGGGTGGACAGCCGGTTTGTATTCTCCAGATTCCAGCTTGCTATTGGCTGGAATCCCTTCAGACTCTCAGGCAGGCGATATGAACCAGGATGTGGGTGTGCTTTGGTTATACTGATTAGTCAGTTATTACCCCTCACTGGTTTTATACATTCAGCCCAGTTTATTAAGAAACATAGAAACTCTTCTGAGTTTGTTGCTTATAAACAACAACCACAGACAGCATTTAGAAAATAAGCAGGACGTCTAGCTCCACACACTGGTAACTTTTTGAATGCACATACAAATCTGAAAGCATTTATTTTTATCACATAATTGTTTTTTATGTGTGTCTGAGTTGGTTATTCCTGATCTAGACTTTGGGAACCATCATTAAAGGTAGACTTCATGCAGTGTTTCTTCATTTTGGTTGTCAAGAGACACTACCTGGTTGCTTTTATTTGGATACATTAACACTCCTGGCTAAATTAGAACCAGATGAACTATCCATCTACCCATTTTCGACCGCTTCTCCCTGAACGGGGTTGCGAGAGGCGGGGTACACCCTGGACAGGTCACCAGTCCATCACAGGACCAACACATTTAGACAACAAACCATGCACACTCACACTCACAATTTAGCTATTCAGCTATTTAGAGTCACCAAACACAGTGAAAGTACGTTTCTGAGCACTGTCTTTCTTCTGTTCCACAGATCTGGATAACAGCAGAGAAACAAGGAGTGAAAGCAGCTTCTTTCTTCTGGCCTTGGTACTTAAGTTAGTACTGGAATATTCTTCAGTATAGCTTTAGACATTTGACTGTTCCTAGGCCTTGTGGAAATATTCTTTCCAGAACTAGAATTCTTTTCTAGACGTTTTCTGGGCTAAACCAATGAAAAGAAAAAAAAACATGCTCCTGGAGCAACACAACCACTATACTGTACCGGCGACAGGTGATCAAAACAGGCATTTTTAAAAGAAAAGGCCCTTTACATGGTAATAGTTATTTGTAATTCTGTCTTTTAAAAAAGACTATAACTAGTAGCTGTTCCCAAAAATCAAAATGACACGTTTTTAAAAAGACAATATATAGAAATACTTCGATATTAGAGTTTAATTTGTTTCATGACCTTCCTCGTATCTCAAAGCAATTTTCCTATTCAAATGAATTGAAATCCCATTAATCTGTTCCAGCTGGCAAAAACTGTATTATTTATCTTGGAGTTCAGACAACTTGAGCCAATGGAAGATGCGCACAGAGGTTAAGGGAGGAGAAATTTTCTTTTGTACATACACATTCATTCACTTACTCTCTACTGTACCCTACTGTTACTTAATGCTCATGATCATAACCCAAAAATTTGATCGTATCTCAAGGCATAAATGTGGTCGAATCACAGCTCATATCTCAAAAAATTGTTCTGTATTTATAGATTAACAAATGTCATGTAGTTTGTTTAGATCAAGTAATATTTTCTAGTCTAAAAATTCCAAATACATCAGAAATATGTCATTAGTGTTTTTGATGTGTAGTTAGATTACAGCAGGACGTTTAACTAGATCTTAAGGGCCACTGCCCAGCAGGTTTTACATGTTTCTGTTAGAGTAGGTGGAGGTGTGGACTCAAATGCTGGCTTATATGGAAGACTGGAGTAGGAATAACGTTTTAACCCAAGCAGAACCAAAAAACAAATCTGATAACAGTAAGAACAAATAACAGTAACATGATATGACAATGAACTAGCACAGATGAACCAAGGAGTTGTATACATAGATAAACTAATGGTGAGCAGGTGAAGCATATAAACAAGTCACACCAGGTTTGCTAATGAAGAGGAAGCTGAAAGCAAACCAGAAAATACAGTGGAGAAATTACTAAAGAGGAAATCAGATGGAAGAACAAATGACTATAAACCAAAATCACAATACAGCAGCAGAGATCCGGACAGTGTCTCTGCTTCAACAGACTGGATTTAAATTAATGGGTCATTGTGCAGAACTTGATAACAAGCTGTTGGGCCCATTCAATGCTTTAATTGTTTTTGTTTGTGCATACCCAGTGCTGTATGAAATTGTGAATAAATTATCAAGATTTTAAAACAAACGTGTGAGATAAAAAACAAACAGATTCCTCCTCCTGTCAGGTCAGAACCTCAGTGTCATCCTCAGCATAACCTGGTCTGCTTACTTCCACTGTTGCAACATAAACTGACTTCCCTTATCTCTTACTCGTATCCACACTATCTCTATCATTGCCCACAATCTTGTCCCATTGTACATTAAACATTGCATCGCCCTCCTCTTTGGTTTTTAGAAGTCCTTTCCATAAACTCCAACTGGTCTGTAACTGCTGCCCATTTCATTACAATAACCTTGTTGTCCCATCATACCACCCCCCCGACCTGCAGCAGATACAATGGCTCCTATTCAGCCAAAGAACGAACTACAACCTCCTGTTCACTTTTGAAGTAATCCAAATCCTCGCCCTACCACATTTCTCTGACCTCCAGATCACCAAACACCCCCCTGCCCCCTCCCTTCTGATCCTCGTCCTTAATTCACCTCACTGTGCTTCCTGCTTGCTTCAGCACCATGAGTAGCCAAGCTTTCAGCAGCCCTGCTCATAAACTATGGAACTCATAACATCACAATGCTGATTCTCTTCCCATCTTTATATCTAGACTCATCAGTTTAAATGCCTACTCACTTTACACCTATCTGCACTGTACTTCATTTCTTTTATATATTCTGATTTTAGCACATGTTTTATCTGTGCTAAAAGACTTTATTCACTTTTGTGCAGTTTTGCACTGGGATAGTTGAGTCTCCCACTGGCTTTCTGTAAATAGACAAAATTACCCTTAGATAGAAATACAACATCTGATGATGCCAATTCTATAAGGTAATTCTTACCTCAGTGAAAAAGTGATGCATGAAAAAGCCTGCTAAAGTAACAAGCAATCCCACCACAGTTGCCAAAAAAACCCCCACAAATCTAAAGCAGTTCTGGGATCCTTTGCCTACATGACTGTTTTCTATGCAAACTGTCTTCCCGACACTTATTGGTGTCTCCTTATGTTCTGCCTGGTGTTTCATCATGATGACCTGTAATGCCTGCTTGAAAAACATCACTCTTAATATAACCAAGTCCTTCCACAGAGAAGCATTTCTGATCCATGTCCTGCCCACTCAGGAACCAGATAACTCTTATATCAATGCTTTTACACTTGGATGACCCACATCCAACTTAATACAAGACTTACAAACACACATGTGTGCATGTCTAAAAAGTTGAGCAATCATTATTTAGTTTAATCTTCAGTTACAAGATCTGGAAGGTTAGATTAGTGCATGACGGTTGTTTCATACAGATTAAATCTTCCCATGCAAGTTGTCTTCTGCTCTGTTGTTTTCTCTTTTTCTCTCTTCTTCCAACAATGTTGTCATGTGTTTATTTGCTGAAACAGCATGTTAATAATGGGCAGAAAGTCTATACCCACTTATTAGCTTGTGACTTGATGCTTACAGTGAAACTCTGCTGCAATGTCACATGGTGTCCCAAAAAAAAAAACACGTATAGGGCAGTTTGTCAGTCTGAAGCTGCCTCTGGTCAGTTACAGCTAAAATTAACATAATGCAGTCGTGGGAAAATTACTAGACCACAGTTGTTTACCCAAGTTTCATATTTGTGTTTAATGCCTACAACTTAAGGTAGGTTTGTTTGGAAAATAAGGGTGGTCTAATAATTTTTCCTACGATTGTAG
The DNA here is from genome assembly GCA_037177535.1 of Pseudomugil gertrudae. Classification (NCBI taxonomy): domain Eukaryota; kingdom Metazoa; phylum Chordata; class Actinopteri; order Atheriniformes; family Pseudomugilidae; genus Pseudomugil; species Pseudomugil gertrudae. The sequence goes on from JBAMHV010000018.1 coordinate 19,625,611, forward strand.
ATGTCATGGTGCTGTTAAAGGAATTAAATGCAGAGTTTTAAGTTTTAAAGGTTACAAAAATAGATCACAAGGGTTTCAATACCAGTCAATTGTGAACCCTCATTATGTTAAATATTGCAGGGATTGGGAAGTGGCTACTTCTGACACATTCATCATCCTGACTGTCCTGTTTCATTCAGGACACATATCCACTTGTCCTGTAACAGTCACAAGGACAGTGAAAAACTGATGAACAAAGCCAACCCAAAACACATAGAACAGAGGACAATACCTCCAAACACCCAGTGAGAACGGAAACCACTGAAGATTTGAAAAAAAATTTAAGTAACGGATTTAAAGACGATTTATGGAAGTGTAATTTAGAAAAGAAGCATTATCAGCTGCAATTTAGCTAATTTATTGTTTTAATTTATTATTTTCCTAAATCAAGACCAAGTCCCTGAACACATCCACAGATATCACAGGTTTTAGTCAAATTAAGGATTTTTTTTATCATTAAAGCTTCAGCTTCACATTATATATTTTTTTCAGGGTGATTCCTCTTGAAAGAAGGATCTTGACCATCCTGCGTTGGCTGCATCTGCCTGATGACAAAAGGTGTGTGTACCTGTTTTTCAGATAACGTAGACCTTACTTTTGTTTTAAACAGCAGGAATGAGCCCAAGTGCTCATCACTTCATCAGCTACCCAGTTTTTTTTAATGTTTTTTACAAGGATTATCAATTTTACTTGTCAATCAGTTTTTAAAACAGTTAAAGTAAGTGATGTTAAATCAATCATTTAGCTTAATTTGCAACCATTTTTGTATTGACTGATCCAACTCCAAGGTTATTAATGTGAACATTGCTCTTTCTAAGCTTGCTTTTTAATTAGGTCGGTTCTTTTGTCAGTAAACTCATTCATTCCTTCTTTTCAAGTGTGTAAAAATTGAAGTGTCTGGTGAGTTTATTGAGCAGCTGCAAGGACAAGATGTTTCCCATGCTAAAAACATGGACTTTAAAATGTCATGTTCAGCAAAAAACAAGATGTGTCAAATTGTTATGAATAAGAGTTAGCTTTAGATTTGCTTTACAATCTTTGTTGTAGATGATGATTGTATTATGTGTTACCTTACTGTTAATTTAGTGAAGTAGCTGGTAGGGGAAAAGTGTTTTTAGTTACTAGCAAAAAAAAAAGAGAACAAAACAGCTAAAGGAGCTTTCTGGGTTTCTAAGCTGACCAGGTCTTCTGCAACAACACATGCCAGTCTATGCACTGTGAAATGAGTTTTTTAAATGAGTTTTTTCAACCTACATATTAAATTTAAATAGCATTTATCTCTCTCCAGGCCTTATGTTTATGCTGTTCATTCAGAGCAGCCAGACACCTTCGGACATCGCCTGGGACCTCTCAGCAATGAGGTAAACATGGGATCTGAAAATGTTATTGCAGCCATACATCCATCAGAAGTTGACTCGTGGGGATAGACACTTAAGACTTACACTCAGACTACTGTATCGTCCATTTCATTCTCAGTATTGGAAATGTATTTTTGATTCTAGTATAAAGGCGATTGTATCACAAAACATGACAGAGCAACATAAAAAGTTTCAATAAAAACAAAGATTAACGTAAGTAAGTAAGTAAGTAATTAAAGTAAGTAAATCTGCAGGGGGGGGGGATTGGGTCCAAGCCTCTTGGCCCTGCTGTCCATCTTATTAACTTAGCTTGGCACAAAGTAATGTGTTAAGTAATATTGCTGTCAATTTTGATGCAGATCTCCTGTATTTCAATGCAGATATGAGCAAATCATGTTTCATATCAAGAAGCTTATTTTTTGTTGGTCGCCATGGTAACACGGTTTGTCCTATTAAAATGTTTTGAACAGCATTTGGTCCTTAACTTGTCAGGAAAGTTCCCACCTAGTTTGAAGTAAATCACATGATTCCCCTCAAACCAATAATTCAAATACAATGTGTGTAACGTGACAAAAATGGGCATAAGCTTCAAGATAACGGATACTCTGCTGTCATGGCAACAGGTCTTTTATTGACTTTTTTGCTTGTCTTGGGGTATTACACGTGTGCCTAATTTTGGTGTCCTACATGAAACTTCAAGATTGAAACCTCATACATTTTTGGACGTTTTGTTAATCTAGGTGGTGCTACACTTATTTAGCTTAACTCAACACAGTGTAATGTGCAAAGAGCCTAACAAGTATGAATGCTATGAATTCTGGTGCAGATCCCTTCAATGCAGATATGAGCAAACTGTGTTTCATGATGAGAGGCTTTTTTCAGCTCATTTCCATGGTAGCATAATTTGTCCTATTAGAAAGATTAGAACAGTGTTTGGACTTCAACTTGTCAGAAAGCTTCCCACTGAGTTTGGAGTGATTTGCATAAATCCCCTCAGACTAGTTTGTTCAAAACAATGTGTGTAAAAAGACAAAAATGAAGCAAAAGCGGGCAAACTCTTAAGATGCCGGCGCCTACTTTGTTGCCATGGCAACATATATGTCGTTGACTTTTTCACATGTCCTAGAGCAGGGGTGCCCAAGTCCGGTCTCCAAGATCTACTATCCTGCCACTTTTAGATGCATCTATTGTCTAACACAGCTAAATCCAATAAATGGCTCGATAGCAGGCCTCTGTGGGGCTGGATGACATGCAGCTGTGGAAATTCAACTATGTGATTCAGGTGTGTTAGAAAGGGTTGCATCTAAAAGTTGCAGGATGGTAGATTTCAAGGACCGGACTTGAGCAACCCTGTCCTAGAGTGATACACATGTTTGCCAAAATTGAATGTGGGTGGCACTGTAGAGCCATTTAAGTTAAGTTATTTAAGTTTGTTATGTGTGCCAGATTTCACAACGTTTCATGGGTGTTTAGGGGGTCATATTTGTGCTCAATATTCTTTGAAGAATAATAAACTTTTGGAAAACAAAAGTTTCTTCCCATACTTCATTTGGCTCAGACCCTAAAAAACTGTAAAGGACTCCACCCAACTGAGTTCAATAGCAGTGAGAATCTCTTTCCCCAGACACTTTTTCTAGTTCTTTTTTAATAATTGCAAAATGTTCCAAGTCCAAACAAAAGACAGATATTCTGTGGCCTCCCCCACCTCACCGGGGAGATATCCAGATGTCGGAGGTATCCAACCAGATGCTCAAGCCACCTCATCTACCTCTATTTGATATGGAGGAGTAGCAATGCTACTAGTAATTTCTTACTTTTCAGTCACTTTTATCACCAATCATGCTCTGTCAGTCTCTACCCACAGCTTGTGACCATAGCTGAACGTTGAAATGCAGATTTATCTGTAAATGCAAAGCCTTGTCTTTCTCCTCACCTCATTTTCCAGTACAACAAACCTAATCAGAGCCGTCATCACAGCAGCTTTATAACAGCCTGGTTGAACAGAAAGAACCACATCATCTGCATAAAGCTGTCACTACATGCAGGAGTGTCATTTTATGTCATGAATTTTGCTCAAAATTTTTGCTCAAAATGTGATTTGTTTCTTATTCTTAGTTGGACAACCCTCTGAGGGAAATTGATAACATCATTGGACAGCTGATGAATGGCCTGAAGCAGATGAATCTGCACCGATGTGTCAATGTCATTATTGTAGGAGACCATGGTACTGTATGATCGCTGATGTTGTCAGTTTTTTTTTAAATATCATTGAACAAGACAGTGTAACATGACAAATACAGATAGTTTTAGCTAGATAAGACATTTAAGTTATGAGTGCCTAAGATTTTGAAATCTTTATTTCAACATGAACAAGCTGGAAGGGATTAGAATTTTTAGGGCTGACTTTGACAATTCATTAATTTAATTTAACTGTATGACTTTTTTTACAGGTATGGAAGAGGCCCATTGTGACAGGACAGAGTTTCTCAGCAACTATCCTCTCAACATAGACGAGATCCTGCTGATTCCTGGCTCACTGGGCAGAATACGTCCGCGTGATCCAAAATCCACCACATGTATGAAAACATTGACTAGTTTTTAGAATATAGAATATAAATCAAGCTAGTTCCAATTTTTCCAATTTCCTTTTTCAGATGACCCAAAAGTTATTGTTGCAAACCTCACTGTGAGTAACACAGAGATGTATCTGCCATTTTCTTTCAATCTGTCCAGTGGTTCCTTCACTGATCTGTTTGTGGGGGAAGCAGAGGGAAGGGTTATTCAACTTTACATTTGCTGTTTCAGTGTAAAATGCCAACTCAGCACTTCAAACCATACCTAAAGCAGCATTTACCCAAGAGGCTTCACTATGCCAACAACCGCAGAATAGAAGATGTCCATCTGCTGATGGAAAGGAAGTGGCACGTTGCCAGGTAACCTGAGACATATTGGTTCAGATCTGGTGTAGATTATGTTGGAATCTATATAAAAGACTCTCTTGTAGCTAATGAAACAGCACATGAAGTAATAAAACTCCCACAGTTTGTTAGTCTTCCTCCATCTGTCTTTTGTTGGATTTAAGAGCCTCTTTAAAGGTTATATTAAGGTTGTGGTCAGGTCAGGTCAAAACACATTCTCAGTTTGGCTGTGTTATCTTCTGAAAGACTGAAACAGGGTTCTCTTCAACCACTTCTGCTCAAACTGTGTAATTTTAATAGTTGGGAAATTGTGTTTCAGGAAAACGCCAGAAAAACTGAGGGATCGATGTGGTTTCGCTGGTGACCATGGCTTTGATAACAAAATAACCAGCATGAGGGTACTGTATCACTGAGTGATATGTTCAGTTTTCAAGGAATGATAGAAAGTTTCTCTGATGATGAAATTATTACATGAAAACAAAAGCTCAGCCACAGATTTTTAACATTTTAAATTACTGTTAATGGTGAAAAGAAATGCATTTTTACCATTGATGGTGCAGCTTTTCACTGCCCAAACCCGAGTACGTACTGATGTCATCAAGATTATCTTTCACCACAATTTGAAAATTTCTTATGACATATATAATATAATTAATCATTAAATCATAATGATCATGACACCATAACTACTATTACGGTTTTAAAATGTTCACAATGAATCACAATAAACAGAATAGACTTGACCTAAATATGATGATAAAGTGCCTTCAGATAGATTTGCTTCATATTGTTGGTGTAGAAACTGAATTAAATTCAAAAGATTGTTTCTCTACACTTAGTATATTAAAGCTCTGTATTTCTGCATCGTTGCATCATGGCTCTCTTTTTCCCTGCAGACTATCTTTATGGGCCATGGGCCAAGCTTCAAATTTCAAAAAAGTGTGCCCGAGTTTGAGAATATAGAATTATACAACATCATGTGTGGTGAGATTTCTCCTTTTTTTCCCTGGATAATGAGAAATAGCGCAATACAGTGCACACAAGTTCTGATCAGTTAAAAAAAATGAAGTCTCAACTTTAGGCTACCATACTGTCCTGAAAAGCTTTAAATGATCTCAGTCACAAAGTTTACCAGCAGTTATAGTCTGATACTTTAGGTTCTGTAGCCCTCAACTGAAGTATGTAACACATTTTTAAAAATAAAAACACTTCCAGTCATTTTGCTGTAACAAATACACTGTATGTGTTTGTTTTTTTTACATTAGACTTGTTGGGATTACAGCCGGCACCAAACAATGGGACATACGGCAGCCTGAATGACATGCTGAAAGACCCACCCTTCCATCCCACCATGCCAGAGGAAGTCACGCCTCCGTCAGCAGCGTCGGACTCTGACAACACTGTGATCCATGATCTGGGCTGCAGCTGTGATGATGAGGTCAGAGCAGAGCAAGGGGTGGCTATAGTATTAAAAATAACTGACATTACACAAATTTCATCAGGCTGTATTGTAGCAGCACCAGTTATGTGCTGTTTTCCCTTTTTCAGAATAGAGTGGAGATCATTGAAGCTTTTAGTCCTGCACCAGATGGAGTCTACAATTACAGTAAGGTTTTACACTTTTTAGGATGAAAACAGCTTGAATGTGGTGAATTATATGAGCAAAAAATAGAAATAAATTTGTGTTTGATCAATGGTTTCTTCCGTTTTATACCAGCAGGTGTTGCATTATACATAGCTGGAAAATTCTGTCACCTTTAAAATGAAGCATAACTTGTAACAATCATGTTTTTGAGAAATAAGTGTTTGCTATCTGAATATTGCCTAAAAGAAATTGTGCCAGAATCCCTGCAATGTTCTCTTGATTGTATTCCCTCTTGTTTTTAGTTACTTCATGGATTAGATGATTGTGTTACGTTATGAAGGCAGAGGTAGATAGGACCCCTAGGCGCAGACCAACTCCGACTCAGAGTTTTTAAGAAATGGTAGACAGCTTTTACTACACTCGATGATACTTTGGGCTCCCGGCTCCAATTCCCAAGTAGTGTGCAACACAAGATAGGCGCCAGGCAGGCAGGGAGGTTCCAAAGTTTCTCCAGAAACAGGGCTGGCAGGGTCAGCACCAGAAGGCAGGTAGAAGGTAACTGGACAATCTGGTGAAGATGGCAGCATGAGCTAGTGCTTAAGTATTGCAGGAAGTGAAGGTGACTTGATTGCAGGATGAGTTTCTGGTGCAACAACCAGCCCAGGTGAGTAGATTGCAGCCCTGGAAGCCTCTGGCCAGAGATGGACATGATGCCAAAGACAGACAGAGGGAGCCAAATGCACCCACACAGGAAACCTAACAGATTGCACACTTGCAGAGTAGTAAGAAAAAAAGAACAAAACATATGTGCTATTTTTACACTTTATTCAGTTTACACCGGAAGATCTATATGTCGCAACAACAGCCTCGCACTTCTTCCTCATGCCGGTCACCAGCATGGTCAGACTCAAGAGGAGTTTGTCCAAGTTGTTCTAACAAAGATTTAACTGAGTTGAAGTGAAGACACATAGAGAAGTATTATCATCCTCTCCACTTTCAAACTTCTGGAGGTAATCTGTGATGATCCTCACTCTGTGGAGGAGAGCATTGTCCGTTTGGTAGATAGATTTAGGTCCCAGATTCTTGAGATATGGGATCTCCACAGGCCCCACAGTCTCATTCTGGTATGTCTGTAAAACAATTAGGTGCCAGTCTTATAACTGTAACTGGCACACACCTGGCAGCATTTAAATATCAAAGCGAGTGATACAAACAGAAGCATTTTTGTCACTTGTTGGAGGCACTACTGACATGTTTAGTGTTACTCATTATGTAAAAGCACGAGACTTACCACTAATACATCATTGTACTCCGATCAGGTTCATGCTGTCTGCTCAGTTATCAAGTTTCTGGTTTTCTTTTTTGTCAGACAGACAATTATTTTTTTCCCTTGACATGTTTTTGCTACATTATGTAGTGTTCATCAGAAGGAGCATGAATTGTGATGTGTATTAGCTGTTTAACCAGCTGCTTCATTTGAGAAAGGATCAAATTAACACAGGTAATAATGCTCAAAAAAGAGACAGGAGTCTGACAGACATGGGCTGCAAAAGATAAAGCAGAAAAAGAAAAAGTCAACTGTAATAGATCATTGCAGGAGGGGAAATCACATCATAAACCAAAGGAGCAAAGGTCATCCAAACAGAAAGCAACAACTAGCCGCTGCATCAGGGAAGTGATTAGAAGGGAGAGGATCATTGAGAGAGATGAGTAATGGAGCACCTTATCTCACACCTGGGATACTGTCTTCTGCAGGGTTCCAGACAGCAGAGGGCATAGTCGCCCTTGTGGTCTGACAAACCTGGATAAAACAGCTACCTAAACAGCTGATATATTTACATTTATACTTGAAGTTAATAACAAATGGTTAATCAGTTAGGTTCATCCTGTACTGTCCCATTCAATGTTGCAAAGTAAAGCAAGCATCCAGCATAAAAGCAGAGTTATCTGTCATATTTTAATAATCAAATTATAAATTTAACTCTTCAAATGCTCACAACTTGTTGTGCCTCCTTGCAAACTTGTAAAATCTTAAAAATTTCATTATTAACTTTATATGTGCCTCAGATCAAGTTTCAGAGAGCTCTTACAAAGTGTGTTTGTTTCTTTATAGAAAAATTACACAGAATGTAAATCAAGCATATTGTAGCTTAGTGTGTGTATGTGTGTGTGTGTTTGCAGACAGCACACACCTACCATTTGGTCGACCAGCAGTGATGTTTGAAACTCAGTACAGTCTTCTTCATCATGTGGAGTTCATCAGTGGATACAGCAAAGAGCTAGCCATGCCTCTATGGACGGCGTACACACTGCCGCGACAGGTACAGACAAACAAGCACGACACACCCTGTTAAACATTACATCAATTTTATATTTTTGATACAACTTGTAAAAAAAAATCTTATAACCATTTTATGTGTTGCATTATACACGTTTGAGGGTTTTTCTTTTGATTGATTTATGAAAGAGTGATTAGTTTATTAATAAAATGATGAAAAGTGTGTGTTCATGAGACCCTAAAATGGCATTAGAATAATAAATTGACTGAATTTCTCTCTGAAATGAATAAAGTATGTTTCATTTCATTTCAAATGGAACATGCCAGCATATTAGCAAAGTACAAAAAAAAAAAGAAAAGATAGGGTCCATCCAGGCTATGACCGGGTGGCGGGGAAGCTTCGTCCTTAACGACACATAAGACCAAAGTGCTGACCGTACTGGCAGACTAAAGAAAAAAGATGCATTGACTAAACCAAAAAGATGATATATTTGTTGAAAACTAAGCATGCTTTAGTCATTATATACTGTATATAAAGCTTTTTAAAATAATCCCAATGACTGGCTGATTTGGACGAAATATTGAAGTACGACTTTGCCAATAAATACCACCATATTTGATTTATTATGATTAATTTTATTGAAATGCACCAGTGTGTTAATCACAGTCTATGTACATTTACATTTTGCTTAATTGCTGAAGTGCTCTTGTTAAATTTGTGGCACCTGAAAAAAACCAAAGCTCATTGTAGTTTCAGCATAGTGGAATCAAGATGTGGATGAGTGAAGACAGGATGAAGAAAGGCTCACAGAGTTTATTAGTATGTCAGTAAAATTACTAATTTATTGAATTAACACCAGCTCTGTTCTTTCTCTAACAACAATAAAAAAAAATCTACATTTTGTGGTCAAGACAGGACTTTGGCAAATCTTCTCACTACTCTTGCTAACAACAGCTAATTTCAACTTTCAACTTTATTTATATAGCGTCACTTCATGACAGTCTCATCTCAGAGCGCTTCACATCTTATTTGAGCCAATTCATCAAATAGCCTAGATAAGGGAAACCGTATGATTGCATTGAATATTGACTTCGATGCAATCCCCAGCCTGAGCAAGCATT
>JBAMHV010000018.1:19635010-19648234 GCA_037177535.1 Pseudomugil gertrudae
TTTGGATCAGCTGGAGACTTTTCAGGGCATATTTAGGACAGCCCATAAATAAGGAATTACAATAGTCCAGTCTTGAAATAACAAAGGCATGGACTAACTTCTCTGCACCACTATGAGACAGGATGTCCCTAATTTTTACAATATTACGCAGGTGGAAGAAAGCGGTTCTAGAAACTTGTTATCCAGCTTTTCATCCTACCTGTTGTCTGAACTCTAACCAGACGGTAAAAGTCAGTCTGATGTCGACACTTGTCTTTAGTCTCACTCTCTCCTTTTCTCCATTAGTTTTCCTCATTTCCACCAATAGCATACCCTTGTTTTTCTTTGCTTTATCAGTCACGGTGGGTGTTCAAACTGGCCAGTGTGTTTATATCCTATGCTGGGATGTGGTGTGTAAAGCCAAATTCAACTAAAAAGTAACGCAATGTTGGCGGGTACATCGTCTCTAGAAATGTACACAATAAATGTCATCATGGGATCAATCGAGCCAGAGACGCGGAGTCTTATGGGTGGAAGTTACATCTATTCAGGAGCACAACCCGCACTGGTCTTACTCCTCATTCATCTTGATAAGTGTGGGATCATGTGTTGTCCAGTTAAATTGTATTTACCTGATATGCTTTTGGCAGAAAGTTGAGAATAGTTTGACTTTAAATGCAGCAGTGGTGGTAGCAGTCATTTAAATCTACTTGAATAATCACTTTCATCCCTGATGGCTGTTACAGAAATACATCTATCTGAATCCTCCTTTAGCAAAGTGCACTGAATATGTTGAATTTATGCCATAAATGTGTTATTTTCTAACCTGTTTGTCACAAAGAAACTGTTGAAGAGATTAGACATTACACTTACTGTAATGATTTTCCATTAATTATTATCTGAGTTGTTAAATGTTGTCTTCCAAGCTGAGACATTTATGGCTGCTGGGTGTCTAGCAGGGCTAAAAGTCCCTAAAGCCAAATTTTCTATAACAAACACAACCTTCCTAAAGGCCGGCACCTTAACAAATTCATATAAAGGGTTGAGTCACTCACAGTTTTTCAGACTTCCTTCTTCAGCTCAGACACCTTTCATTCATTTAAAAAAGGTGTCAGGTTATGAAAAGTTAAGGTGGGACATGACACACAGGGTTGCTGTTCCCAGTGACGGAGTGACTCAGAGCAGAAACAGTGAACAGACCTTCTATGAACACAGGTGCTTGTATCATGTTTACGGTAACCTTTAGCCATTTTACAAGACGCAACTGCTCATGCATGAGATGTTTGTGCAGTAAAACACCTGTAAAAACGACTGTGAACACAGCATCTCCTTTAATTTTTTTTCCTCTTAATGCTTTTTTATAAAAACAGAAATGAGACCAGCCAAATCTAATATTATATATATACTTATTTTGATCTTACAGGAAGAAACAACTGCGGTCCCACAGATTTCCCCCAGTGTTACATGCATCCGAGTTGACTCCAGAGTTCCAGCCAGTACCAGTCAAAGCTGCACAACCTACAACCAGAACAGCCACCTCACTCACGGCTTCCTCTTCCCTCCTGGTAAAGCTGCAGGCTGAGTTGCAGCTCGATCTGTAAAGAAAATTTTGTGATGCTTAGTTTTGTAAAGATAAATGATACAAACTGTAATAACTCAAGGAAAACACACTGCATGTCAAAGCTTATGTGATATCTGTATATTGACAGAGTTGGCAACCTCTCCAGAGTCCCGATATGATGCTTCTCTCATCACCAACACCGTTCCCATGTACCCCGCCTTCAAAAGTAAGTCCTGTTATCACAATGCAACAGAAAAAATGTCTAAAAGTCTAAAAATCTGTTTTTTTTATCATAACAGAACCTGAAATGTGAACGTTATCACAAATTACATAGAAATCAATGAGACCCACACCAAATACCAGATAGGATTAGCTTTCAGTTTGAACTTTTCTGCTTCAAAAAAAGTTGAACTGTAAAAGAGTGAAGAGGAGATGAAAGGAGATGCTGTGTTTCATGCACTGAGCAGGAAATAGTTAGTTTATTCAGCTCTTATAGATTTATTTGTCCCTTTTCTCTTCCTTTACATGAAAAGCATACAGCGGTGTCATGAGACAAAGAACAAAAAAAGTGGTGATGTCAGGTCTGAGCGAGGACAGCCTGATACCTATTGTCTATGTGGAAAAAGGGGACTTATCGGGACAAAACACACTTTCTCTGAGCCGCTGGCTCGTGCAGAGACAGATAATGTATCATTGTTATTAGATCCATGTTAAGGTCCATACAATTTATAGTTTTGTATCAAGGCTGCAAAATGGTTTTGATAGCTCAGGATTAAGTAGAAACAGTAGAAAATTTACGGGTCTTGTATTGTTTCTATCTATCTATCTATCTATCTATCTATCTATCTATCTATCTATCTGAGCTTAGTTGACATTGTATGGTATAAATGAGAATATAAATATAATTAATTGTGTAAATACATGTTTATCCCCACATGGTTATACACTAAAGAACGTTCAATATACACACATTTAAGTGCTGAAAAATTGTTTGCAATGAAAAAGACATTTCCCTGTTAACTACAATTAAATGAAAACAAAAAAAGCCAACAGTTGTGACGTGTGACTGAATTAACGCTCGGCAGTCAGATGTTTGCAGAGGCTCTGCTAAATGTGTAGCGTATCCACCGCTCTGGGTCTGTTGCAGTTTGTTTAGCAATAAATAAGAAGCTGACCTATTGTGCGCAAGAAGATGCTGATCCGTAACTTCTGTTGGATATCTGTTACAATACGAATTTAGAAAGCATCGTCTACAATTTTCAAACTTTTACTTAAAGATAAAAAAAAAGTGTTTTTAATTAGCATGTATTTGTGTATGCACACAGGAATATGGAGTTACCTGCAAGGGACGCTGCTGAGGCGTTACGCAGAAGAAAACAATGGCATCCATGTTCTTGCAGGACCTGTCTTTGACCACAACTACGACAGCCTACGAGATACCACAGAAACGATTAAGGAGTAAGTTCTCTATAGAACCATGTGAAGATAAAGTAATAATTAGATCAGACCTGGGCATTGCAGGCTGTGGCCTCTGGGCTACATACTGCCCTTTGGTTAACTGTGATCGGCATAAGATTAATTGGAAATGATAAAATAAACATTTTTTTTATGCCACGTACATAATGATGTGATACAATAGCAACCCGTTATCACAAGATCACGTTATCCCACAAAAATGCCCTCACAAGCTAAAAAAAGAAATAGATGCCAAATGCAGGCTTTTTAACAAAAATTTTGGACTGCTAAGTATTTGTTTTCTGAAGATGGAAGCAAAGCTATGCATTTGTTTACCAGGAGCAGATCACCATCTTTAAGTGACTACAATTTGAGTCAGCATTACGAGACTAAACCTGCAGAGAAATACAAAACCTTGACTGATGCTAAAAGGGCACAAACATCAGAAGCTTTGTTAGTTAAGCTGCAAAAGCAGCAAGGCTTTTGTCTTTTTTTACCAAGCTTCATTCAGGGACGCAGCAACCAAGACCAGCTTGTGATGTCCCACACAGTTGCTAAAAGCATTAAGCAATTGTCAGAGGGAGAGTTTATCAAAGAGTGCTTGGTGAGCAAGTCCTGCTGTCCAGGAAAACTGTGATTAGGAGGATCGAGGACATTCTGTAGTGAAGTGATAAGTTTGGATCCTTTCTCCTTGGCTTTGGATGAGAGCTGTGTTGTCCATGACCCAGCACAGCTACTCATATTTTTCCCAGGATAACGGACCTCAAGATTACAGAGGAGCTAGCAGCAATGCGGTCGATAAAGGGAGGAGGAAAGGGGAACAGCCAGGTGTCACAACGGACGAACATCCAAATCTTACAGGGGAAAATGTTGAATTTTTAAAATGCTTGCAAGATAAAGTGACAGAAATTGACGCAGATCGGAAATTGGTGTTTTTGCATTGTAGACTATGATACACCAACATGTGTTGTGCTAAAAATCGACCCTGTTGTTGATGTTGTTGCTACAACAGTGAACTTAATCGCAGGCATTAAATCACAGCTTGTTGCACTTTTGGATGAGCATGGGACTGAGCAAAGTGACATCAGCTACCACACACCTGTCAGATGACTCAGTCTGGGCTTTCACGGGCTTCTCATGAAGGCTTTCATGAGAAAGTTGCAGTTTCTTTCAAGCCAACTGTAGACCAACACCAAAATCTTGAAAGAAGTCCCACCATCACCATCACCTCATCCATGTTTGGAGCATCGAGGACTAAATTAATTCTTGCCCTTTATCTGCAGCGAGGATAATACACCCAGTGATGCTGATGCAGTACTGGCAGAGCACTTTAAGTCAGGAGCTCTGCTGGATTTCTACTCTTCTCTTAAGGCTTAAGGGGTAGAACTTTCCAAACATGAGGAGACATGGTCAGAAGATGTTGGTTCTCTTTGGCTTTACCTACATATGTGAACAAAAACTTTCAATGGCGACGTTTACATAATCTAAGTATAGATCTTCTCTCACTGATGATCACCTGTCAGCTGTGCTTCGCATCTCCATCTCAGACATTCAAAGTGACTTTGATGGACTTGTTAAAGCCCAGCAGAGATTTTTCTCACTGAACAAGAAAAAAAATAACTTAAAAACACCAAATGAGGTGGTTAGACTAAAAATGTTAAGAAACCAACTAGCAATGAACTGGGACACTTTCTTTGGAAGACTTTTTCTCAAAGACTTTTTTTCTGTAGAATGATAAGAACCTCTTTCCAAAGGTTTTTAAACTCAAAATGTATCTGAAAATGTTCACTAATATAAGTCACAAATGTTTTTTAAAACGGTTCACAAAGGTTGCTGGTTGTTCGCCATTGCTTTGGGAAATTTGACTGATTAAATTACATATTTTGTAAGGCAACCTCACTTTTTAATTGCTTAATTATAACATATAGCCTACTCTTACCAGCTAAACAATGCTATTTACTGCTTTTTATAAAGAAAAACAACTAATATTATGCAGAATCGCCCTCCACAATATTGTTTGTTTTTCATGTGGCCCCATGGAAAAACTAACTGCTCACCACTGAATTAGATGGTTAAAAAAACTGCTTTTGATTTTATTTTTAACCCTAGCCAGCCTGGCAGGATCATGGTTAAACGCTGCACCTTGATTGTAAAGCAAATGACTGCAATCTCTTTGTAATGCTCTGATAGAAAGCTGTCCTGAGTACAGAAAAAACATAAGCATACTAACTAAATTTAAAGAAAAATATTAAGCAAGTAATTAATTTAATGATGTTTGAAAGAATAATTGCTTGATATATTAAAAAGTATTTTGTTAATATTGTTTTAATGAAAGATGCAGAGCCTCCAGATGGAAATGAGCTAACCAAACTAACACAGCTATTTCAGCTAATGGTCATATTTGTTTATTAACATGAAATTCAATGATTAAATGTATAAACTTCATCTACATTACTTTCTGAAAAGAGCAATAGCCTCCACCAGAAACTCCACCCATCATGAAAAGCTGAATTTTCCTTTTGGTGTTTCTGAACTGGAGTTTTGTGTCCAGGTTCACAGCTGATGGACCCGCTGTACCCACCCACTTCTACACTATTGTAACAAGCTGCCAGGAGCTGAACCAGACAGTGGAGGACTGCGATGGAGAGCTTAGGGTCTTTTCCTTCCTCCTCCCAAACAAGCCAGACAACAGTGAAGCCTGCAATGTGAGTAAGAATTCCAGCAATGTACCAGCAGGAGGCAACGCTGTCCCAGTTTCCACTGCCTCCATTAGAGACGTGTGTAACTGAAGGTACAGCGAGATGTAAGCAACAAATGTGGTTTGATATGTGTCATTTTTATGTTTTTTATGCTTCTATGTTCTGATACTCACAGTCTGCATCTATTTAAAGGATACTTTTTTTAAACTTGTTTAAAAAAGGATAAATATGCTCAATCCGAAGCATTTCTTTTTAGAATTAACCTCTTTTAATTGTTATCATTCACACGTGTTTTTTTTAAATAGTTAGTAACATTAATTAAATTGTCCCATGGTCACAAAGGGGACATTTAAAAACAGAATATATTTTCAACCCTCCAGTTTTTAATATTAATAGTCACTTCAATTTACCCTGAATACCCCAAAAATAAGACAAAGTAATTTGAGTTTTTTTTACATTTTTCTATATTATAATGCAGCAGAAACTTACTAAATAGATTCATGAAGAATATTATTTTAAAAATCAAATCCAAAAGTAGATAAAACAATAGAAATGTGTTTTTTGATACATTAAGAATATTAAGTTTAGGTCTTCTATGGCTCAAAAGGATAACTAATCTGTCACTGTTAACCCTTTAAAGTCTAACGTATCAGGCTTTAAGTGGTTAAACTCTGACTTACTGACATGACAGTCCTTTCTGTGAGGAAAAGGGAAATTTTCTTTTGATGGGAACACAAACAAAGCATATTGTTGTTGCTACTCATGGGAAAGTTTTAGGCCAAAGGTTTTATTTGAACAAGTTTGTCACAGACTTTTCCTTTTGTAGACTGTTGCATGTGTTACAGTGGACATTTCTTAGTGTCATGTTGTTCTTTATGACTGTTGCAGGAACTGACTGTGTGCCATGTGGCTCAATAAACACTTAGGTCACAGTAGATCACAAAAACAACAGGAAACATCACATGTTCTGGAGAAGAGCAGAAGTTTATTGACCCCATAAAGCTTTAGGTTGCCTAGCTGAGCAAAATGGCCTTTTTTAAAACCTTCACCAGGGTGTTTATCCTAAAACCTCTTAAACATTATCCTGCACCATGAGTTGATAGAGATTTTGACTTAAAGCTGCATCATTTCAAAGAGATAAGAATAATCCTAGGAGCCTAATTTATATATTTTTGCTATGTGCCATCTTTATTTATTCTTTTATTTATTCAATTATAAAATTGAGGCTAAAATTATACATGATTTGTTCATATCCCAAAAACGAGGTCACCAGAATGTAAACAAACAAGTTAAATGGATTCATATGGACTGTTCTGAAAAGCTCGAGCTTAATTATAAACATGAAAGTGATCACGAAGTTGCTGGAGATTTTACAGTTCAAATATTTTGAATAGCCTAAACATACTGTATGAGCCTGAACATAAGCACAAAATCTACACAGCTGTGGGATACGTCACTTCAAAAGTTTAGTCTAATGAACGCTGACAAGTCACAGTTAAGCGATGACAAACGTTTCTGGTTTAATGAAAGAGCCATTGTTGATTGTAAGTCAATGATTAACTCATACAAGAGATGTCATCACTGCTTTTAATGTCAGTTTAAGTTCCTGGATTTGTAGAAATCCCTAGAAAAATGCTACCATGCCCTCAACAAAGCCGAGAGACTGAAGGGGGGGTGTATTAGATAAGTGGGGAGTGTGAATGTGGGGGGTAGGGAGAAGGAAGGAGGGGACAGGTGTATGTGGATGAGTGGTGTGTTTGTATGGGGGACGAGGAGAAGGATGAGATGTGTGTACGTGGATGGGTGGGTTTGGTTACGATGGGTCTTATTTTGAAAGGTGGCTGTACATCTGTGTTGCTCATTTATAACATATATCAGTTTTTATATTGGAGTCAGTAGTAGTTCCCCCAATTTATCCTCAGATTAAGGAGTCAAACAGAGTTTATCAAACATGTACCATAATTTTAACCACAACATTATGCTTTCTTGTTCTTATTTGGAATCTCTCCCTGCTGTACTGTTTTTACCATTTAGGTAGACAAATCTCTGTTCATTTAAAGCTAAAAAAAGACAGAATTTAAAACAATACAAGTACAATATGGTCTTCAAAGTCTAAGACAAATGTGCTTTATAATGGATGTTTATCCTTTCTGAAAACCAATATATTCAGACCCCCATAAGATTACTCCCTCCAAAATAAAACATGTCATCCCAAAACCAAATGAAAACACTGTAATAGTATCAGGTAATCATTTTAATGTTTTGGCATTATATGTCCCATTTCTTCACTTTAAAATCAAACTACTGATTGTAAAAGAAAGATGAAACAGTGGCTGTTAAAGCTCTATAATTGAAAGATGGCCAGTTCTACTTTGCATGAATCTTCTTGAAGTTGTAATGGTTTCTCTTAAGATGGATCATTTCATTTCTGCACTTTTTAGTGTTTTATTCTTTCTTATAGTTTATTTCTTTTTCTATTTTATTTCTAACATCAGTGCCTCAAATGGAAGTCCTAAGTTTATATGACTTATATTTTCTTTTGACCTAATGTTCCTATCTTCTGTTTAAACATATGTGTTAGGTCTACTGAGTTAAATCCATTACTTATCTTGTTGCTCAGACAAAATTTTTGCCAAAGATCCACAACTGATTTTAATTACTTGTTATATATCCATTTATATTTAAATGGTCCTCAAGCACCACAATCCTGTAAGTGTTGGGATTTTCCTGATTGCAACACACCTGACTTGAATCAATGGGTAGGCTAATTAAAAGACTTATGCAGAGTTTATGCCAAGTGTTACATAAGGGTTCTAATAAGGCCTGATGAGTAACTGGTGTGTTGCAGAGGGGAAACTCCCAACTCTTGCAGAATTGCAGCTTTTAAGGAGCACAGTTGGCCACCTCTGCAACAAAGGGATGTGCAAAAAAACGACGAACAAATAAAATATTGAAAGCAAGTAAAAGTTTCTTAACATAATTAAGTGAATAAAAAAGTGTGTCCCAAAACTGAAAATTATCAGTGTTGCGAAGGCTGGAAAAAGTGACCAACACACATTCTACATTACCCGAATCCCTCTGCACATCCAATCTAATCACACCTGGTTGTGGTTACATGTCTAGCCACATCTTACTGGGGCAGACAGATGAAACATTGCAGACAATCCACACTAGCAGCTTTTCACTCTCCTGCAATGCTAACAGTGACGGTAAAAAAAGATCAAATAACTTGCCCAAGGCTACAACCAAGGCTATGCATGTCTGAGACATCAAGGCTGTGTCCCAATCTACCTTGCACACTATGTTTAAGAGATTTACATTGATATTTGACATGACACTGCATAGTATGCAAAGTAGTGTTAGTGCGCTTATTGAGACACACACCATGTTCATACTCCAACACACCTCATTTACATTAATGAACTTCCTCATCGGGTTCTTTGAATTAGCGAGCCATTCATTTTATTCAGGTGTGTTAGATTAGGCTTACCTGTGCAACATGCAGGGCAGTGGTGAGGACCAGGAATGGGATACACTGGACTAAGTCACTGCTGTGTTCATTGATCCAAAGCTAAACCAATGGCTTGGTCTGAGCGTCATTGATTAAGATTGTTAGAGTTATTTTTGTTCTTTCGTCTGTGTCTATATTGGATCTAACCCATCATGACACATCATGCCATCAAGTCATACTAAGTAAAACATCAGATTAGATAAAGTCAGCACATTAACTCAATTTTTGACAAGTCTTTTATTATAAATACTGTTTTTTTTTATAAATATACAAAATGAAAAAATTTCTTAAAAATGTAAATGAGAAATGTAGAAAAAGTTCAATATTTTTGATTTTGTTTCGCTTGCATTTTAAATGACCAGTTATCTATTAAAATACCATAATATGCATTTGAATTACAATCATGTTTTTTTTATTTGGCTGTTAACATCATTAGTGGTTCTATAATGACAACTACAATCAGAATATGCTGGTGTTTCAGGGCAGAATGTCTAAATGTCCTGAGATGGAGCGTCCTGAATGGCCACTGGAATACTGTGGGTGTGAATCAGCAGTTTCAGCAGGATTTCACTGTTAGCTGTATAATAATGTGGTGCAAATGAATAATTGTTATGAGGTTTTGACATGTGTGTTGAGTAAATCAGGAAATATGCAATAGGATAGCAATGAGCATGACATGGCAAATAGCAATGTGTGGATTAAGGTTTATAGGTCACCAGTTCTGGGAGTGGTAGTTTTCTAAAGCTGAGGAAGAAATGCATCCTTTTTCTGAACCAGTTTGTTCGAAAGCCTCTTAAAACGTCATCTCACCATCGCTTGCACTGATTAAATAGAAGACAAAGATCAATATGCTACAGGGTTATGAGCACAATAACACTACTTTGTGCATTGTTTAAGTGTGTTTACATTGACATTTACGCATTACATTCCAGTGCACTATGGTATTGAGACACATTCATAGTAAACACACTCCCAGGGAAGAAAAACAGACAGGTAGATGACTCAGTTGTGTTTCCCACATAGTGCACCAAAAATCAAATGAGGTCAAACAAAATTATTGGGGAAAAAACTAATGCAACAAAGGGAAAGTCAAGAGTTACGAGTAAACTGTACCGTGACACTTTGTTTCTATTACACAGACACATGTTGAAAATGTCTTTCGCTTGCGTCACAATGAAATAAATATGTTACCACTCTTCTGATCCGAAGAAGAGGCGTCTCTGCAGGATTTAATGAAACATTTACCAAATATGAAGTGCATTTGATGGGCCCTTAACTTTTACTCAACATTCTTATGTGTAGGGATGATTATTTATCCAGCTCAGACTTTGTAGTTTGTGTATCTTACAGTCTAACAGTCCCCTGCATGATCTGTACATGATCTCATTCGGTAGGCATGCAAGTGGAACTGCAGCTGCATATTTGGTCTGCTGCATTATAATGCAACCATTTCTATCGTTTTTCTGTATTTATAAAAAAAATTACAATGTAAACTGCAGAAAATTAATTTGTTACTTTTTAAATTCTGCACACATGATTACTTCACTGTCTCTCAAAGACTGAACATCCCAACAAACATATCTTCAACTCTAACACGATTATTTAGAACTGATGTCTGAATACATTGTTTGAAAATCTTTTCAATATTCACCTAAAGGTTTGATGGGAAGCGTCATACCACTGTCTCTGCACTCTGTCATGTTTGGTTGGAAAGCTCAGTCTCTGCTGAATCATGGCAACTCATTCAAACTGTATACTCGTCCCCCTCTTCTCTTGGCATTTGAATTAGAATTGGGATGTGCTGCCTTACAAAATGGAAAAGTTTGGGAATTCCTGCACTTCACTTAAAAATCACACAGATAAAAACACTGTATGAGGACATAAATCTATCTTGTTTACTTATTGATATTCTGCATAGTTGTTTCTAAGAATTTGATTTGAGCAAATGTATGAACAGTGTTTTTTTATTTAACATGTAAATGTTTTACAGGTGGCCAGGTTCTTATTTATGCATCTGTCTTCATTTTTTGCATGTATGCAGATTAGCAGATTTTTGGCTACAAACTTTCAATATAATACATTTTTATCTAAATGTAAAAAAAATCATTGTCAAATAGTGACACCACGTTGTTATAAATTTGACCTTAATCACTTGTAGTGTCTTGCCTCAAGATTCCTTTAACTTTGCAGTAACGTGTTTCCGGTTGTTGATGTCGCAATTTTGTTATAACCATTGATAACCATTACATTTGAAGTAATTAATAGACTTCACAGAAGCAACCGCATCTCCGCATTGTCTATTAATTTCTGATTATACCTCATTGGGCATTATTTCTTACATAAGTAAGCAGCTGTGGTGCATGTAGTAGAGCGGGTTATTTCCTAACCAGCAAGTTAGTGGTTCAAATCCCGGCTCTGGCGATCCACATGTCGAAGTGTCCTTGAGCAAGACACTGAACCCCCAGTTGCTCTCGGTGCTGCGTCACCGGTGTGTGTATGTGTGTGTGTTTGTGTGAGTGTATGGGTGAATGTGTCAAATAGTGTTAAAGCGCTTTGAGTGCACTGATGTGTAGAAACGCGCTATACAAGTACAAGACCATTTACCATTTACCATGAGTAGTTTGATATAAAGTGTCAACTGCATAATCTGCTGGTATTGCTGGTTCCCAGTCCTCTCATCTCACAGCTGCAATCCATTTATCATGCCGCACAACACCGGGAATCTGTAAAACGATCTGTAATCCGGTTCACCTTCAAATTTTAAGCACTTCTTCATCTTCCCATTCTGGATTTAAAAACATAGCTGAACTAAGCATAGCCTCAATAAATAAAATGGAAAAAACTTAAAAAACAAACAAACAAATACAATAAAGACAAACTAGGGCAATGAAAAGTCCCCAGGAAAGAAGGAAGAAGGAAGACTGTTGCTGTTAGCTATTTAGCTTGTTTCAGACTGTCCCTGTCACATGGACATGTCATTCAGCACCTTTGTATTTCAAAGCAAAGAAAGGAAAACCCAGGGCTTACTTTGTACATTCTGAGGCTTTGTTGTACCAGACTGAAATCCCTTTTACTCAAAACTGACTGCGTGACAAATGAGCATCATGTGCTAGCTAGACATTACCCATCGCATCTCATTCCATTTCAGACTCATCAAATGATTCATCACATGGTTTGCCCTGTTGTCAGTTACTAAGCAGGTCAGGCTTTTAGCATGATGCCCTGATAGGAAAAATATAGTAAATTAACTTTCCATCATGAGTGTGTCTGGGTGTGCCTTCCTTAAGATACTCATATTGGTAACATTCAGGATTTAATTTTCTAGTTGACTAGTTGAGTGGAAAAATGTAACCAATGATTTAATATGAACTAATGATTAAAATGAAATGATTTCATTTATCCCTTTCTGCTTTGGGTACCCTGACTGTCCTGACTGCACACCAATGGTACTAACAGCTTTTTTATTATTAATGCTGAAAACTGATCCAAAAGAAGGTGATGAGTTGTTGCCTGATCCTTGGTGATTGCTGTGAAAAAATATGTTTCTATGCTAATGACAGAATTTTGATTTTTATAGCTGTTTGATAGCAAGCACAGGTTGTTCAGCCTCCCTGGGAAAGTCTATTCGGGGGTACTGGAGAGGAGGGTCAGTCGAATATTCGAACCTCAGATTGAGGAGGAGCAGTGTGGTTTTCGTCCCGGTCGTAGAACAGTGGACCAGCTCTAAACCCTCTTCAGGGTCCTGGGGGGAGCATGGGAGTTTGCCCAACCAGTCTACATGTGTTTTGTGGATGTGGAGAAAGCATTCGACCGTGTCCCTTGGGGGCTTCTGTGGGGGATGCTCCGGGAGTATGGGGTACAGGACCCCCTTGTTCGAGCTGTTCGGTCCTTGTACGACCGGTGTCAGAGCTTGGTCCGCATTGCCAGCAGTAAGTTGGATTTGTTTCCGGTGAGGGTTGGAGTCCGCCAAGGCTGCCCTTTATCACCGATTCTGTTCATAACCTTTATGGACAGAATTT
>JBAMHV010000018.1:19657440-19670792 GCA_037177535.1 Pseudomugil gertrudae
AAGTCTGGGCTTCCCTCCTTAGGCTGCTGCCCCCGCGACCCGACCTCGGATAAGCAGTAGAAAATGGATGGATGGATAGCTGTTTGAGAATTTCCCATTTATTTCTAAAGAAACCTACTGAAGCCTTATAATGTGATGAGAAGTCCTCTGTTAAAAGAACATGGCTGTTCTATATGTCTGTTGCGTCACAAGGAATAGGAAAACACCACTTTAAGAGAAGAGGAAGGACCATTACAAGGAAGAAAGTCTTGACTTCCTTCAGGGCACTTACACAATCAGATTTTATAAAAAAGCTTCCTGATTCTCAATGTTCACAAGAGCTCTCACAAACAGCAAGAGGAAGCAAGCACAGGTTGTTCAGTAAAGGACAAATTCCTGATGTGATGCTCTTTACCGATAACTGGGAAGAAGTTTTTGTTAATTAGAAACCATTACTAATCCTTTATGTCCTTTGAAGAAGTCAGTGACTCAAGTCATAAATCAGAAAAGTGTGCAAGGTTTTCCATATATATGTACTGTTCATTGCACAAACTGTGGACTAATTCATTTTTATCAGGAGTGGAGGATTTTGAAATTGTTAAAGCTAAAATATGATTTGACTTGTGGCTTTTTTCTTTTAGCTCAGATGCATTTGTATTAGTATAGTATATATTACTGTAGTTATATCTATGCATATTAATTTAAACATAGAGCTGGGGGTGTGTTTTCTCACCAATAGGCTGTTAACCCTTAGAATTGTCATCATTATTACCCCATATACAGTGATGTTGTCAAATAGAGTGGTCAGTTAGTCCAGAGAGTTAGCCTATCTGCTGACACCAAGACCTGCAGGGTTAAAAAAAATCCTTGTAGGAAAGTTTAAACATCCAGAAAAATCGGTTAATGCCAAAAACATACTCTGTAATGAGGACATATCTCAGTACATTGGTAAATCTACAATGAATAATCACTTTCCACTGTGTCTTTGCAGAGTGCAGAGGATGAGTCACAGTGGGTTGAAGATCTACTGAGCCTCCACACAGCGAGAGTTCGAGATGTGGAAATCTTGACAGGCCTGGACCTTTACAGATCCACCAACCTCACCTATATCAACACCCTAAGACTCAAAACCTACTTGCATACCTTTGAGAGTGACGACTAGATGCACAAAGACAGATAAGCATACAGGATATTGGCATCTGTAGAGGACCTGGATTTTTTACCGCATGCTTTCTGGACAGACGGTACAAAGTTGTTCCTTTTCCAAGCAACTTTCCAAGACATGCATTGAAAGGGAAATACATTTGTTGAGAATTTGAATAATTAAACAGAAAATTTTGAAAGATTATAAGTATATAATCCTTATGACAAAATACCCTTGAAATATATAATAACGATGCATAGGGAAATACTTACTGTACACCTAAAAATAATAAATAAGGCCAGTGTTTCAACTCTTTAACTATAACTAAGCTATACATAATATTACTGCTGACCATCAATTACATGAAGTCAAACTTAAAAACAAAAAACAAATGTGTTGTTTACTTTTTAAAATAATTTACAGCTTTGTGTAAGCAAAAGTATGAAAACTATTTTTAAAAAGATTAGAAAAATAATTGTAGAGGTACAAAATTCTGAACTACAGAGTTGTTTGTAGTCGACAGGCTAAAAATATATACATTTATTAGAGAAATACAAGTTGTGCCCCCTTTCTCTTATGAAATAATTATACTCAAGTATAATGTCAAAAAAGGACTTAGAGCCCAAGACTGTAAGCTTAGCAAAGATAAAGGTAGCATTATGTGTCAAGACAATGTGTTAAATAAGAGCTTGCAGACAAGAGATTGGTTTATGATTATTACTAAAAGCAGCAAAACCATTAGTTAGCTAAGCTAACTGCTTCATTGTTTTCCAGCCTTATTGCTGTGTTCAAAATTCAGACTTAAGAAAAATATAAATGTTTCATTCACAATAAAGTGCACTACAAAACATGTTGCATACACAAAAGGCAGTGTACTCAAACTGAACATTACTTCTATAAACGTGGACTGACATACTTTGTGACCCATAGTCAAAGGAGCCGATGAGCTAATTAGGCTAAGGAGTGTTAGCACTGACTACCGCTGATATTTTAGCTCGTTATTGACATTTTGTATGAATAATGTGTGATCAGCAAATGAAACTTCGTAGATGTATCAACAAGGATGATTTTTTTTCTGCCTTTGTCACATAATTTGTAAACCTGTTAGCAATATATGCGCAGGAATCATAGCTGAAATTGTTCAGTTGACACAGTTGATGACAGTCACACTGAACTGTAGCTTGCTTTTAAAATATTTGGATGTTATTATATATCAATTAGCTGCAGTCCAGGAGGATGCTAATCTGGGAAAACATACAGATGCACACATAATTGGTAAAGTTTTGTATCAGTGTCATAGAAAAATGTAATTTAGACCATATTCTCAACCAACCAAACATCAAACTGGTGTTTAATGTCACATCAGACTTGGTATGTATCCGCTGCTGGCATTTGTTTAAAGAGCACTGCATATATAGTACATAATTATTGCTATATTTGAAATTCTGGCAACATGCTTCAGTAGCTGGAGGCCCCTGGTACTCTATTCTGCAGTTCAGCAGATTTTAGATGTTGTTTCCATGTTATAACCCATCCCAAAAATGGGCATCCCTGTCACCCTTCCTTAAAAATGAATACATAACAAAAAGGCAGGGCAAGTAAAAAAAAATCTATTGATCTTTACTCTGAAATGTGATTTCCTTTTAAGTGGCTCTCTCACTTTTAGAACTGAGTGGTGAAAAAGCTGAAAAGTTTTGTAAAATCTTTACAGCATATTCTAGTAAGTGAATCACATTTGTGGAAGTGTAGCCTGAAATTCAGCCTGCATTGTAATTCAGTCTGAACATGGCCACAGGCATTCACAAAGCAGTTGTCTTTCTTTTCACATGCACCTAAATTTTATTCCCTAGTTTTATAACAGCAAATCCTGTTTATTTTTATACAATTTCTCATATTTATTATATAGCTTAATGATAATAGCATCATTTAGTGTCATAGTATTGATTCAGTAAAATTGTTGCCCCTATTTGCTGTAAAAAATAATCTACCAGTGCAGAGCCTTTAATCTTGCTTCTTTTATACAGAAAAAACTGATAATTTATGTTCATAAAGACTCAAGGCTTTTCTTTGCAATCTTTTGGTGTGCATACCAAATAGTTTGGTGTGTTCAAAACATTTTATTTGTGTCAATTAAAAAAAACAAGTATGGTATTTTGGTAAGTTAGATCATTGCAATAAACAAAGGCTACAACATTTGCAAGCTGTTCATGACTTAAAATGGACACTTTGAATATTAAAAATGATCTACTTTTGTCCTGCAGAACCAGTCATGTTTCAGCAAAATGAGCAAATAAAAACTGTTGATTCTACCTGATTTTAGATCCATTTGTCAAACAGCACTGGTCTGTGTTTGTCGCCACTGTCTTGCCCAATAACATTTACTACATTCACACTCAACATACACACTGCCAAAACGCTTCTGTGTTTGTGTGTTTGGTATTTACTTCCACAGCATTACTTTTATAAGTTAACATAGCTAACTGTGATGATCATAAGACAAAGAATAATCAATCAAATGTCAATTTCATGATTAAGGAGCTTGTCAAGTTATAGATAGTCAAGTTTATTCCTGTAGTCTTTTCAATAAAAGACATACATGTGAAACACTTTCAATGACTGGGACTGAATGGTTGTTATGGTTTTTCCTTTTTCTGCTGTCCTACAATTTATATGATGCAAAGAATTTCACAACACATATATGCTGTACCGTATATACATTATATATGTAAAAGCTTGAGTATCAGAGCCATCGAGTCTCAGACTAACACGATTTCTTCTGATCACCTCTTCACTAATCAATACAAGTTAAATGGAGGAAACAATATAAGAGCAGGAAAGTTTGGCAACTGAAGGAAAAGAGACTGAACTAGTATAATTAATTTTATTTACCAAATCACATTGAAAAAAGGTTCTTTAATGTAATAATTCAACTATTTAAAATATTCTAAAAAGGACTAAAACACCAGACAGACTCAGTTCAGTTAACTCGTGGAGCAAAAACAACATCAGCAACTAACCAAAGTCAATCCCAGCTTACAACGGGCGAGAGAGGCGGGGTACACCCTGGACAGGTCCCTGATAAACATTTTACGTATTATTTTAACAATATAAGATTACACCAAAATAAGATATTAAACAAAAAAAGAAGCCAATATTAATCTTTTTCATCTTTTACATAAAAAATCTTTTTCATGTACATTGCACTGTACCATACTGCATAATGATTTGACATTAAGTAACATCAGTAACATTATCTGGACCTCTTATTCAAATAAAGGGTCATGGGTAACGAGCCATTCCCAG
Source organism: Pseudomugil gertrudae (assembly GCA_037177535.1). Lineage (NCBI taxonomy): Eukaryota > Metazoa > Chordata > Actinopteri > Atheriniformes > Pseudomugilidae > Pseudomugil > Pseudomugil gertrudae. The sequence goes on from JBAMHV010000018.1 coordinate 19,661,867, forward strand.
TAATCAGTGAGTGAAAGGTGAGAGCATCACGGAAAGGTCACCAGTCCATCATAGAGGATCCATGACAATCATGTTTTATTATGAGTTGTAATAATGAATAGATGGATATATGTAATGATGAATGGAAGGCTGCATAGATGCATATTGTGTTTGTTTTTTTATATATAGCTCATCATGCTGCATGAAAACATAAGAAAATAATCTGATTACTTATTACCCTTCATTTGGACACTTTGGTGTCGCACCATGGTGACGCAGTGGTTAGCGCTGTGGCCTCACAGCAAGAAGGTTGCTGGTTTGATCCCAGGTTGTCCAGTGACCGTTCTGTGTGGAGTTTGCATGTTCACCCATGTATGCGTGGGTTCTCTCCGGGTTGTCCGGCTTCCTCCCACCCACAAGACATGCATGTTAGGTTATAATAGCTATAGTTAAAATGGTTTAAAATAACATGTAAGTCGCTTTGGATAAAAGCATCTGCCAAAATGACTGTATAATAACAACAGTAACAAAAAAAATAGATGTCCTGTCAGGAGGCATGTAGAAAATCACAATATGATCTTTCCCAGGCAATTGCGGTAAATAGGCGTTTAAAGGAAGATAATATTATTGTCACTGTAGGAGTTAATAAAGAGGCCTTTTTATTAGTTAAATGGAAACAAAGATGTGAACAAAGTCTTATCACATTACTGTTACAGGGAACTCACTGACAGAGTTTCCTGTGGTTTGGTTCTCAATTGCTCTCTTTGTGGCCTTGTGATGGACTGGTGACCTGCCCACACTGTGCACTACTTCTTTCCTATTAGCTCCTGGGAAAGGGTCTAGCCTCCCAGCTCAACCCTGCATTTGGATAAGTGAGTATAGAAAACAGATGGACAATGCAAAAACAGGACCAACATCTACAGATCATGATGACATCAGGAGACAGTTTGTCCAGAAGACGTGAAGATGTAGAAGAAAGGTGTCTTTAAAAGTCTCTGCAGCCCTGTATGTTTTACCAGGCTGAGTCAGTTTAGTATGAAGGTAATCTGATTCTGTAGCCTTAGTGTGCTTTACAAATTAAGTTAAACCAAACTTTCCAAGTTGTGTTTATTCTGTCACAAAAGAACAATTCTTTCCTGGAACTGGAGAAAAAAGGGAGTTGCCTAAATTTCATGGAGTAAATCACGATTGGAAAAGGTAAAGGATCAGGTCGGGTAAGGTTTATTACACATGATAGAAAGATGTTTCTGGCAGCAAATTTTACTGGAATGACGATGTGCTTGTAGAAAAATGGGTGCAAAGACTTTGATCAGTTTGAGAATCATTGTCAACAAATCCAACAAGGCAGTGTTTAACTTTGAGAAATGCAAAAATACATGTTTAAGGTGTTTAATTTGGGTGTTATTTTATGTAGATAAAATTCAGTCATTCATCTTTTTGTGTTGACTTTCTTTTTTATACTATTAAACATAGAAATAAGTGAGTGTTTGGGGGGGGGGACCATTTGTTTAATTTAAACGTGAATACATCTTTTTAAAACTTGTCCACATATCAAGTTAAAAAGCTGAGTTTGACACCCGTCCAAAGCCCCGACATCTCCAAATGTTTATTTGGTTTGAACTCACTTCATTTATCTGTTCAGCAGGGTTTACAAAATAAAACTGTGTTAAAGGTTAATTAAAGCTGGAAAACAATTTAAACAAACACTATAATAACTTAATCAATCCACTTGTTCTGTGGATAACTGAACCTTGACCCTTCTATCCAAACCTTGTATACCATTAAGAGCAATGAACAGAAATCCTAATTAGTTCTGTCTTACAATCTCATTTTTTTTCCTTCAACAAATTGATTTTGAGACAAATGGTAGTTGTTGTTCAAACAAAATAATCCAAAGTTAGAATAAAGGAACTGCGATGGACTGGCAACCTTGTATTATGTCTCTCACCTGCTAATTGCTGGGACAGACTCCTGTCAGCCCAGGACTGGATTAACTAAATTAACTTATTAAAAATAATCAGAAATCCATCTTCACTGCAGTGGTGCCACACTCCAGGATTGTCATGGTCAAAGCCTAAAGTGAAACCGTTTTCTTTCATTTACATAACATTTATGTGCTTTTACACAGAATGTAAGTACATTGAATGCACTAGTAAATATGTTAATAAGTCAGATTCTGCAGGGGTTTTCTGCACAGTCATTCTATTTGAATTAGGAGTTTATTTTTTATTAAACTGTGAAAAGGAATGGGGTCCATCCATTCATCTATCATCTACCTGAGCGAGGTCACTGGAGACAACTGGTTTTCACATAATGACTGCACACCATCTACAGAGAAACTCCTGCTACCAGAGGCTTCAGGACTCTTAACCTTGGTAAAAATAATCAGAAATCCATCTTCACTCCAGTGGTGCCTCACTCCAGGATTGTCATGGTCAAAGCCTAAAGTGAAATAGTTATGTATTTTATTTAATGCTACATTTGTGTTGCTGCTCTGAACCATATTACACCAACACACATGTAAAAGGACTTATTATATTTGCAACGTAAGGCATCAGAAATTTTCTGGTGGTAAATTTACCCTTTAGTTAAAGTTGAATTCATAAAACTTTTCTGATCTTTAAAGGTTCGAAGCAAGAAGGCTGAAAAAGTAAACTATGAAAGGATAAGCAGTCATGGCTGGCATTTTGTATTATATGCATTTGATTAATGAAAAAAAACTATTAATTGCTTTTCATCAGAAACATTCACATTGAACTGGTTAGCCCCGTCAGAGAAAATTATTTTTTAAAGGCCTTTCATCCCAGATAGTTGCTTTTATTTGAACATAGCTTGAGTCAGAGAGGACATTATAGGATAATATTTGGATTGTGGATGCAGATTTCTGCCTTCTTTAAATTTGCTCTGTGACATTTAGAGGTCAGTACTATTTAGCACATCTTTTTAGGTTATTTTCTGACCCAAGTACCATTTTATTTTTGTTTCTTTTGCACTTATGCTTTATAAAGGACCACACAAATACATTTTCCCCATCTTTGTTAGAACATAAAATCTTTTCTCTGCAGGTCAAACTAAAGGCAGCTTTATCTTCTCATTTCTGAATTTATTACTGTAAAAGTGAGCTTATCAGCTTGCAGTGATCAATTTGTTCAGCTGGAAGAGAATGACTAAAAACTTTATCTTATTTATAAGGTGGAATTGAGTGATTCAGGAACGCTTACACAGATGTTAGTGGTTGGTGATTAACTTTAAGACCTTTAAGAAACTAGCATTAGGTCTAAAACACATATTAATCCTGAAGCGGCTCAATTTTATTTTATTTTGTCTCCCAACCATCACGGCAACAATGGTGCTTAAATTTTTCACGGTGCTGGATCATTTTATATAATGTGTAACATTTATTTGCATTATTGTTGTGCTTTTGCTAACACCATAATAGGGTTTTACATTTTATTTCTGTGTGTATGCGTGTGTGTGTGTTGCCATTTTTGCATAAATTACTCAGTGATTAGTATTCCTTATTTTCTTTTTTAATTAAGATATCTTAATATTATACATGCAATTTGAAGCCCCCTGATGGCCCTAAGTGTAATGACTTTTCGTTTAATTAAACTGAGACCTAACTGGGAAGACAACTACAGGAATTATTAACAATGAACTGGCAACAGAAACAGAAACTATGGACCACCTTTTATTTCCTGTCAAATAAAAACTGATGCAACACATGAAAAAATGTAGCATTACATTTATTTTAATAGTAAAACATGGTTAGGTCATTGTCACATTGTCAGCCATTTAGTTGTAATAATTTTATAGAAATAAAATGATGTTATAATTTTTTTTATTTTCTTTCATTCTTTTTATTTATTTAATTTATTGCAGGTGTTTTTTTCCAAATAAAAATGCCTTTTCAAATCTTGCTATATTATGTGCAGCTCAGATTAACACTATTATGCCATATCATAACTGATAACATCTAAAATAATAAAGTTACAGAAGTTGTAACTCTTTTAGTACGAAAGCCCATCTGCAGTAAAATGGTACCTATTTCTTCACCTCTACCTGGAGCAGGTGGAGAGGCAGCTCTGATTCACTTAGCAGGAAAACAAGGATGCATGATTTTCAACATGGTTCATGTTGAAATGTTGATTCATGTCCTGGTTCATGTTCATTCATGATTCAAATATGTTGTATTAATGATGGTTTTCTCTGCTTGTGACATTCTGACTGAAGACACAACCACTGAGTCAGTCTGATCAGTGGAAAATGGATGACAAGATATGACTTGCAACGGTTGCTTGTTGCAGATAAAGTACAAAGTGTATTTATATCACAACCGTCAACACCAGCAAGCCCAGTTTCCTCCAGATAACTAGATCCTCGTCTCAAGATACCGTTAAACAAAAGATCAATAACATTTTTTTTTTTTTACCAAATTTGGATTCTGTATTGGATTTCTTATTTTGTCATTAAAGATCCTGTAACCAGTGTCTGCAATGTTTCAGTTTCATGACTGTTATTTTGTGGCACCATGTGTGAAATCAAACTTATCCCAGGCCTAAGGTCCTGCATAAATACATGTATGTAGAATTATATCCAAATATAATCACACCTCCGTTGTTTTTTTTAACTGACTCATGACCTAAACCAGAAGACAAGGACATATCTGCTTATTTGACCTAATTATGTTGGGATGACATGACATCCATGAGTTTTCAGAGTTGCCTCATGATCATTGAAGGACAACAGGCTCTTCCTTTTCTAACCATTATCATAAAGCTCTGACTGGCAAACCCACCCTCCAATCAGCCTATCCCCAAGGTGCATGTCTTTGGACTGTGAGAGGAAGCCGGAGTACCCAGAGAGAACCCACGCTAACACGAGGAGAACATGCAAACTTTTCACAGAAAGATTACCAGTTCAACCCCCTGCCCCCTCCTCAGGCTCGAACCGGCAACCTTCTTGCTGTGAGGCCACAGAGCTAACCAACGGCTCCACCGTGCAGCCCTCAGTTAGAACATGTTTTGCAGAAAAACCTCCAGATTGGTCCAGAATGCCAGAAAACTAACACAAGTATTCAGTGTTGAAGAAAAATACTGAAAGGATGATGGAAGTACACTTTCACTCAACATTCCACCCAAAACAGGACAATAAACCATATGCCAGATAACTATTTTTCACAGAAATACATGAAGATCTTAAAGAATATGTCAGAATAGACAATTGCCTAGCTGGCAAAATATGACTTGATCTGATGACATCCATGGAAACGAAGCCTATCGGACAGACATGCAGGTAGCGGGCACTGCAGACAACCATCAAATGTTTTTTAATTTCTTTCTATAAAACTGTTTGCCTATTTGTATTACATAAAGAGAACCTGATTGATATTAGGCAGGTTGTTGGGTGGGATTTACTTCACTTACTGCAATTACTTAATACTAATAAATAAAGATAATTTTTGATATGACAAACCAAACAATTCAATAATTAATACAAGAATCTGGTCATGATGAAAGAAAACTGGTTGCTTTGCTCCAGCACACCTGGTTGAAATAAAAGCTACATAACCATCAATTTAAACCAATGGAAACATCTAAAACCCTCAGTGATTCTGGATATTCCAATGGCAGGTGAAATGCACCTGCATCGCTGCACTTACCTTTATCACATTGTCTGCTTAAAGAATCTTTTGAGTCCAAAGGTGCTGATATGTTTCATCATTGCAAATATCAGCACTTATCAAATTAATCTTTCTGTCAGGGCTCCAAGCTCAAGGTTTATGACACGGAACAGCTTTCATTGTCTCATCTGCTGTGAAACCGCTGATGCTCACTACCGCCAGTAAAGTATGAGTCAGTATTTCACATCATCTCAATATCATTAAAAGGACATTATTGGTTACAGGAATATCCATGATGTGATTGATCTGTATGCCTGTAAATTAAAATTCAGATTTCAAAGTTGCTCACATCTTCTACTCATCAACTCCAAGGTGTCAAAAACTTATCTTGAGTTAGATGTGGTTAAAAACGTAAACTTAACTCTTTGTTCTGGTAATCAGTTACTTGCATATCACCTGCAACCGGTCCAGAGGTCACTAAAGTTATATCTTGCATTTGTATTTGCCTTCACGTCTGCGTGCCATCTTTCCTTCTGTTTGTGTTTGTGTGTGGAAGCATAAGATTCACAGTAGCCATGGACTGGATAACGAAGTCACGAAAAAACAAAAAGAAGATCATGGTAAGTATTGATTTTTGGTGAGTCATAACGGCTTTGCCTCTGTTTTGGTTTAACATTGAGTGCACATTGAACTTTACTGGAAGGGAAACAATATTTGGAAAACATTATTGATCTGAAAACAGTACTTTCTAAATTTCATCAGTCCAGGAGAGTTGAAATGTTTCCTGAATGTATTTGTTTTTTCAGTGTTTGTACAGATGGTCTTTATTGTATTATAAAATGTAAATGACTGTAATAAAGAAATGTAAACACTCATAAACAGTTGGGGCAGAGGCACATTTCCCACTGTACTACATCATATTTTATTTTGGTTCAGCTATGATTGTTTTGCATCTGAAGATACGACTTGCAGGAATTTTGTTTCTGGCTAAAAAGATACAAATTCCTTTTATTCTATCAGGACAGATTCTTATTGAAACTCTCATAGTTTCAGTAATCCATTAATATACATAGCATTAAGCTGATTTACGTTTTTAACATGTGTGATACATGTTTAGTAGAAACCAGGTCTGGGCCACAGTGCCTGCAAAACCAGGCAGTCTGCAGAAATATACCACAGTGAAAGCGGTGTCTGGTCATTTTCTACAATTAAATGAATGCAAAACATATATTGTTCTGTTATGTAGCAAAAAGAAAATGATCAGTACTGGTAAACACCTGGAGACTCTGGTGCAGTCCAAACTGTAACGTGATCTGAAGACAGCTTTGTGTGTGTGATGTGTTCCGGTTAATACACATTTTTTTTCTCATGCAAATTAATTAAATCAGCATGGTAACTTTTAACCTAATTTGCTTTTATTTATAGTGATTGTTGCTATTTTTAGGACCATCTGTAATGCTTCTGAGGTTTTATGTAAAGCGGTTTGAATTGTCCTGTGCACAGTGTGCTATACAATTTAACTTTCTTGCCTTGCTTTTATGGCAGATCATTAAAACATCAACCTCTGCATCAATTATACCTTCATGTGGGCATGCCATAGACCCCGCTGCACCCATGCTATAACAGACACTGGCACTTTAAGAGGAGAAGCAGATTACTGCCCTCCCAGGCACCATCTGCTTTTTTGGAAGGTGATAACAACACCATGCTGCCTGAATCTTGTCATTATCTCTTAAATCACTGTCAGACTCTAGTGCTCGAGGGCTGTTATCCAGCAGGTTATGCTGGTTCCCTGCATTAACACACCTGATGCAAATCAAATAGATCCAACAGGTTCTTTTCAATTTATTAAGTAATTTCTGTCAGCTGTGTTGGAGCACAGAGACAACAAAACCTGCTGGATGCCAGCCCTCAAAGACTGGATTATTAAACCTCTGCCTTAAGTTATTGTTGTTGTTCTTTAGTTAGTTAGTTAGTTAGTTAGTTAGTTTTTTGTCCCTTTATGGGAAATTTGTTTTCACAGAATGGTTGTTCTTGGTATTCTGTTAGTAAGGTCTCGTTGGATTTTGGTTTAGACCTTTTACCGTTTTCTATGGAAACAAAAAGGCCCCAAAGCGTAAAGAACATGCAGGAAGCTTAAGCGGCTGCTTTCTGTTAGGAATGGTAACCTCGTTGTTATTCGTTCCATTTCCTTTCCGCTCCTGCCTTTATTGATTTCACCTGTGCATTATTATCACAGGAGTTTTTAGCATGAGGGGAATTTTGCTTTATGAATGTGCACCATTTCTAGTCATTGTCATTCCACCAGCTGTGTTTACTTTGTAAGTCTTAAACCTTTGTTTTACTCTGCATACGGATTGTGAAAGGCAATTATAAATTTGAGTTGTTGATGCCACTGCTGACTCTTGTGTTTTGCACTTTAGTCCATTTTTCTTCATAATAATTAATTAGGCAGAAAAATACATTTATTGCACACCTTTACGACACCTATGTATGTTCATACTCTTATTTTTAATCCAGATCAAAGAGGAACATGGGCTACAAATTGGGAGGGAACTTTTTATTTTAGGTCATAATCTTTCAGTGATCAAACTAAGAGCATCTTTTATTTGTTTTTTTCCCTGGTGTGTGTGTGTGTGTGTGTGATAGATGGGTGTATTGGCGGCATCAATTGTGATCTTAATCCTTGGTCTTGGACTTGGTCTTGGGCTGGACTTGCAGAGATGTAAAAACAAAGGTACTGCTGCTCTCACATGCATAAACTATTCATAGTATACACAAAAATGAATATGAGAATTAGATGTGGCATATCCGGCAGGAATAATTAAAAATTGTTTATTTTAACATCGTTTTGACATCAATTGTACTTTTTTTTGGCTCCATAAATAAACAGAGGAAGTGATTGCTAGACTTGGAGCCCCAAGGTCCCACTTTTGTTGTCAAGAAGGGGATGTTGCTTTGTTCCATTGCCTTCTTTACTTTTGCTGCTTCGTCCCAATAATGTCTTTTGCAATTTAAAAGCCTCAATGAAAGATTACACAAACCAGCTCTAGAAAATGTGTGAACATGAATGGAGCGCTTTTCTCTGCATAAAACATTTATACTCTGTGGGTCAAATCTACTAAGATCTCAATTTGCGTGTACTAATTAGCGTGTGGGATCTAGAATTTAGCGTGTTGGGCGAGACCGTGGTTAGTACGTGATTTACTAAGATTGCTCACGCAAAGGACAGCGGGTGCAAAGTGTTGGAGACACGCCTATTTAAATGAGGATTTAGCGTGTGTCATGGTGACTTCACATAACCACAAGCGAAAGTATAAGTTT
>JBAMHV010000018.1:19670892-19699077 GCA_037177535.1 Pseudomugil gertrudae
TGCAGTTTCTATCAGCAAAATCACTTTCGGGATTGATAAATCGCTTTGCGTGTGCTAAAATCATATATTTACATGTTGTCCTCCCACCACACGCAAAATTGCGTGTGAACGCCCCAATTTCCATATTCAGTGAGGCAAAGGTACTATTTGAAATGGACACGCAATTTTGCACCTTTGAAAGACGCAAACCCTTTTGCTCACTGTTAGTAGGTAAGTTTGTACTTCTTTTAGCGTGAGCAATAAGTTTGCATGCATTTTAGTACACGCAAACCTTTAGTAGATTTGGCCCTGTGGGTATAAATGTTGGTGAAACAGAAACTATCTGGAATTCTAGCCATCCATATGTCCACTTCTCACCTGTTCTTTTTTCTTTTTCATGCATTGCATCTTCTTCTCTTCCTTTCTGTCCTTCAGTATCATGGTCTTTGCTGTCATAAAATGAAATGCACAGCGTTTAGTGAATATAACACTCCAGTTAGAGCTTTAAATAGGATCTGAGATAAAAACTATGCAAAAGAAAGGCAAGATTACACTTTTTTTCCCTCTATGGAACAACTAATTATTATCCAATGAATAACCAGCTTACAAGGAACTTCCAACAAGACTAAGAGCCATTACATCTTTTAAAATAAAATCTCTTCAGGTTAAAAATAAAGGCATGTACCCCGTGTACACGCATGTATGTACAGATAGAGAAACTGCATGTTAACTTCCTATATGTACCTATTTTACCAGTTTTTAGTCTGCAATCCAGCAGGTTTTCCAGGTAGTCCTGTTCCATCACAGATCCATCATTAGTCCTACTGCAGATTTCAGCCTTTGTAGGACAGAATTAAGTACAGTTCTATGCCTCTCTATTTTTATATTCATGAACAAATGTCAGCTTCTAGATTTGTTTGTGCAACTGCACGGCCATCCTTGTGTAACCTTATAAAGGAAGCAGAGCAGGACATGTAGGTTGACCTCACCTGAATGACAACAACTAGCCGAACAAGAAGATAACCATCAAAAACGGTTCACCCAAAACGGGCCTTTCTCGTTCACGTGATGACACAAAAATTAGGAGGTGTGTGTTTGGCAACACACCAAACAACATGAAACTTTCAAAAGGTGTTGAAAGGAAAGCCCACGGTTCTGTTTGACAATGCATGTGCTTGGCAACTGAAGTACCACAAATACAAACAAACATGACGAAAATGTGGTGACAATACAGTGTAATTTCAGTGATAAATGATTAGATAATTATCTAGACATGACTTTTTTATCTTGTTTTTCTTTCTCTTTAAAAACATTCTTGAGTTTCTTGCGTGACATAATTCAGTTTCAGGCTTTTATTTTTTTTTTAGAATGGCTTTTGTGCCGTTTGGTTTCTGTTTTTGGTGTCACAATGATGTCGCCAAACATGTGAGTATGATTGGGGGCGAAACAAATGGGTGTAGTTTCTTATCCTCAGGATACTGCTGGGCAATGATGGTTAAAGTGTTGTGTGTCTTTGTCACTATACCAAGAGTTAAAAGCATAGCTCTAAAATTAGAAAGTTCCATGATGCACACTTTAATGCAGGGGTGCCTTCAAGGCCTACTGTCCTGCAGACATTGGGCCTTTTTAAATCCTGTGGTCTGTTTGCCCCTCTCCTTTTAACAAGAATTGAACAAGAACATGTTTTTTTACAGTGTACTGAGGATGTATCAGAATTACTGCAGTGTAAAATGTACTAACCAGGTTCAGACTAAAAGTATCAGATTACATACTCTAAAATTTGACCATACAGTGATGCAAAAAAGTCCCAAACGGTTTTTATAAAACATTTTGATTTATTTTCACAATTTCACACATATTAATGCTAGCATGTTAAATTTTTTTAAAACAGGACACCTTCTTAAGCTTATAGCTTCTAAAACAAGGGCTCAAGCACACCACTATGTAACACATTGTACTGCATGGGACTGACTACAACTTGACCATAATGTGACCGTCCCACAGGCAGCAGAGCTACACACAGTCTAGTAGGGTCTTAAAATAAATGCAATACACCATTAAATGACATGTAATATGTACTTTTTTAAAAAATACAATAATCTACAATGAAATTTTTTTCAACCTAACAATATCTAGGATCCAAAACAATCTGCAGTAGTTTGTGCCTTGGATATTTAAATATGGTGGATTGTTTGTTTTCTAACTAGTTTCATATTTGTAAACCTTATTAATTTATACTGGAATGAGTTTTTGTTTTTGTGGTAATGTCCCTTTTAGAAGACATGTGATGCTTATGATGATGATGATTGAAGGGTTTCTGCAGGCATGAACAGACCAAACAAGCTGCTGGGAAATTCCAACACTTCACGATGCACAAGGCCACCCAGAACACAAAACAAACCAGTGCAAAGTTTCTATGTGTTTTTAATAAATCCATCAATCATCAGGCTTCTTTAGAAAACAATGAGTTTCAGAATGTCAGAGAAAATATTTCCAGTAACATTATGGTTTGACTGTAAACTGGAAATGACAGACCAGCACCATCTTGGTGGAGTAGCTTAATCCTGCAAAGAGACGAGATGTGATCTGAATGTGAGCTACAAGCAACTGGAGAGCAACTGTTCAGCACAAGTGTTAAATGTGCATCTTCTTAGCGAGATCACTCAGCTCTCCTGTGAGAAAGTTGTTATGAATCTACTGACGATATGCTCTCACTCGCACGTTTACAATGTGATAATGATGTACAAAATGTTCACAGCAGTGTTTCACGATTTGCTCACACAGGCATTTAGAAAACTATATTTATGAAAGTATTGTCTTTATTTGTACAACTATGATCTTTATTTGTCTCTAACATGGTAATAAGTCACTTAAAAGTTACCTTTGTCATGTTTTTCAGTCATTCCTCAGACATCATGCAGAAACAGATGCTATGAGCCTTTTGATTATGAACTTACCTGCAGATGTGACGTAAACTGTGCTGCTACCAACAGCTGCTGCTATGACTATCATGACATCTGCACCGTTCCGAGTAAGGTTTTATGTTTGACTTTTTTTATTTCCAATAATAAACATTTTAAGGATATTTATATTTATTTACTCTTTTAATTTTTAAGTCACAGATGTGCACTCTAAATAATTAATTCTTCTCCTTTTGGCTCCTAAAAATCTGCCATATTCCTACACCTCGCTCATCACTCCTCGTACAGCACCTCGTAAATTTCTTGCCAACCATAATCATGCTTTAAATCTGTCCTCATTTCTCTCCTACTTCAGAAGACCACCAAGAAACCCAATCAGGAAAAATCTAGAATCACAGTAGAATCATACAGGTTTCACTGCAAATAAACCAAAACAATGATGCATCTGCCATCCTGTGTTTGTTTCTGCTATGATGCTCTTTCATTACAAACTTTCACCCCTTCAGCCGAGCAATGGGAATGCACAAAGCTGCGCTGTGGTGAGAAAAGGCTAACGGAGAGCAAATGCCACTGCTCTGATGACTGTCTGTCTGCAGGAGACTGCTGCACAAACTACAAGCACATCTGCCACGGTGAGACTGCAGTAACAGCGAGTAGATGTTATTTCCAACTAATATATACTGAATAGGGCATGCAGCATGCCTTATATGGATTGAGCCTTGGTTCTGTCCTGCAAGTTTTAGATGAAACCCTTCTTAAATACACCTGAATCAAATGGCTGGATTTTCTCATCTGAATGTCAGTCAGGTGTGTAGATGTTAACAAGCTGCCAGGAGAGCTATTCCTTCCATCCATTATCTACCGCTTATTCCCCGAATGGGGCCAAGACGGATGGATGGATGGATACTTTATTGTCACAGTACTTACAGCCACAGTAATACAGTGAAATTCGTTGGACCAAGATTAACACACACACAACACATTACAGAGACAGGCCCAGGCGCAGCCAATTACGGCGCACCTATAAAGGTGGGGGGGGAGAAAACAACCACACGGGGGAAATTTTCTGAGGAGAAAAAAACAGCTGAGCATCCTATTCGGCATAGACATTATGCAGACTAGTATACTTAACAACAAAAACAACACCTCAACAAAAAAAAAACACAGAAAAACACAGAAAAACAACCATACACGCTCAGACTCACTCCTATGGGCAATTTAGTCTCCCCCCTATCCCAAAGGTGCATGTTATTGGACTGTGGGAGGAAGTAGGAGTACCCGGAAAGAACCCACGCTAACACAAGGAGAACAAACTCCACACAGGAAGGTCACCGTTTAGAAGCTCAAATCAAATATAAAAAAATAAATAAAAAATCAAATTAAATAAAATTAAAAAAAAAAAGCTCAAACCAGCAACCATGGTGAGGCCACAGTGCAAACCAACTGCGCCACCGTGCCACTAGTTCAGAAACTAACAAAAAAAAAAACCTGTAGGACAATAACTTTTGAGACATAACATGGGAGCAGCTCTATCTAACTTCTACCCTCCACAGCAGATATATTGATGATGATGATGATGATTATTCTTCTACCACTGATGAAATAAAAAAATATATCTTTAATGCTCATTTTATTTTCTACTTGCTTGTAGGGCAGAGTGAGTGGGTGGAGGATGAATGTGAGGACTTGTCAACCCCAGCATGTCCAGCAGGGTAAGCTACTTGTATAACTGCACTAGTTTATCTGAAACCTGCATTTTAACATGCACAATTTGAGTTTGTCAGACCACAACAATATAATGTAACAAATTCCAACCTTTCATCACAATAACCTGCAATTATTGTCATTTTATTTTGTCGCATGTTGCATTTTTTCAAATCTAATCATGCCATCTGTTTCAAGCCAGGGAAAGAAACTGACTCTCATACATGCATGTTTCATGTATCTCTTTTCCTGATTTAATTGTTTTGTATTCTCCCCCTTAGCTTTAATAAACAGCCCCTACTCCTTATTTCTTTGGATGGACTCCGGGCAGAGTACATGCAGACATGGAACACACTGATTCCAGTTCTGGATAAACTCCGTAAGCATCAAAAGCGTATATTGTTTGCCTTCTTTTACTGATACAAAACAATGTAATAGAAAGCAGATGTGTTAATCCTGCTTTTACAGCTTGCGGTATACCTCACATAGCCCTTTTTTCCCCCCTGTCTCCTATCTAATGACTTTTTATTAAAAGTGAGGAACCAATCGGTTACCTTATATGCAGATGTTTTTTTATCTGACCTTTTTTATCTTTGAAGCAGCTTTTTCCTTAACATACAACTCCTGCTTTATATTTAGTTGCCTATGTGACAGCATGAAATTCCCCAGCCCACAGGCAGAGCAGACCTAAGAGGTCTTAATAGCTATAATAGTCTCCAGAGTGTTTTAGGGCCAACCTGTTTGTTTATTTACTTAACAGGAAGCTGTGGAACGTCGGCTCCGTACATGCAGGCAGCATTTCCTAGCAAGACTTTCCCCAATCATTACACTATCGTTACGGTAAATATGCTCACCGGTGCACTTTTTCTTGAGCTGCTTTCCTTTCTGCAACATTCCTTTCAATTATGCTGGTTTGTCTCGTAGATGGGTGGATAGTTTAAACTCATCTAGGCGTTCATACGTTAGTAGACGTGGCTGAAAAATCTCAGCTGGGATTCAAGGAATTCCTGGATGCTTCATCAGAAAAGAGGCAAGGGATAACCCACTGTGGTGTTTACTTTCACTGACACACAGTGAACGCAAACGCAAGGGCTCCCTCATTCTAATGGACAAATAACATTTATGGAATGCATGCAGTGCGTTCGGGAAGAAGCGTGGATGGATGGATGGGATGCATGCACTTTAAAACATGACTCACCACTCAAGGAGGATTTGGTCTTCCAGCCCATCGATCAACTATCTCATTCCCAAGTATTTTTCAAATTCCAAAGTCTATTAGTCACATTCTCATTTTTTTTCTCCGCTTCCTGTCTTTCCACTTTCTTCAGGGTCTGTATCCAGAGTCCAATGGTTTGATTGACAACAGTATGTATGACCCAGTGTTTAATGCCACTTTCAGTCTGTCCAGTCCTGAGAAAAACAACCCTGCCTGGTACCTGGGACAACCAGTGAGTTCTGTCAGGTCACTGATTTACAAGTGTTAGTTAGAGTAACTTAAATAACAACAGTGATGCTTATTATGCTATTTAGATATTAAACTGGATTAAACTGAGTAAAATTATTTTTCATTGATAGTTAGTCAGGTAGAGTAGATCAGTCTGAGCCGCACTGCACCAGATTATAGCTTTCTAGTTAGTTTTCATCTACAGGCCCTGTGGCAATGCAGAAAGAAATAAGAACATGAGACTAAAACAGGAAGGATTAGAAACAGATATTAAATGCATTAAAAACATTTGCAAATATTTAAATGATGATAAAATACATTGCAAAGAGGCAAGAAGGTGACACAGTTAAGGCACAAAGATTTCTGTGAGTAAAGTCTGAGTGAAACTTGTTCCATCCTTTTTTTAATAACTATAAATAAAGGCCAGTTTGTCTGAAGTTTTAGCTGCATTTCTGAGCTAAAAATGTCTTTTCATAAACTTTGGCCCATGTTTTGATGATCATTGGGTTTTCTGCAGGTTTGGCACACGGTGAGGTACCATGATCTGAAGTCTGGAACCTTCTTTTGGCCAGGATCAGATGTAAATATCAGCGGAAGCTTTCCCAACATCTACAAACCTTACGATGGGTAAGATTGCCAGTTGTGGAAGTGTTCTGTTCAGCTGGGAATAAGCACACCTAAGCTGGCGCTATCTGTGTCTCACACAACCTCTGTGCATGGGTAATGTTTCACTCTGAGCAGTGCATAATCGTGTAAGTTTGGTTTTTCTGTTGGGTACTACGGAGTTAAAAAGTTTTCTTTTGAGGTCATGCCCCTCAGAAAGCCTGTTACTATTTTTCCGATTAAAATGTGCTCCTCCTATGTTTCTGTTTCAGGTTTAAAAAACACACACGAGTGGGAGGCTTGTCATATATCGATGAAATGTTATTTCAGAAATTTCTCGTGTAAAGGATTTCATTGTGATATGACAGGTTTTAATATAAAATGTGAATGAACTTGTATTTTATGTGCTTTTTTTAAAGCCGTTAACTCTGATTTACCCACAGCCATCACCATTATGAACAATTAGCTCAAAACCACAAAACAAAACTGAGGTTTGCATATTTATGTTAAACGTGCATTTTTTTAAAAAATCCTTTTTTTATGTCTGCATACAGTGACATAGTGAAGGTATAAATGCTGAAGCATTAAGTGGTATTTTTTATTTATAGGTATTTGTATTTATTTTTTGAGTGTATGTGTACTGTATATGAACATGAATATGAATGCTTTTGTGTTATATATTTAATATGGTTATAGTACCAGATATGACTGCATCATAAGCATGTATTTGTTCTACATGCTTTGTCCTTAAAGAAGAATTAAATGTTCTGTGAAAACAGATTTCAGAGAAGCGGTGATAAAACAGTCTTTCCTCATTCGGCCTTCCTGGAAGGCAGAATATGAAAATGTTTGTTCAGTTGATGGGGCTGGTTTGGTGGAATACACTGGTTTAAGACGAATGCTCTGTGTTTTTTTATCAGCACTTCACTTATTATGATTTTCTTTTTTGTCCTTGCGCAATATTTGCTGAGATCACAGGCATTTATGCTGCAAGTGTTCACTGTGATCAATGTCTCATCTTCCATGAAAATGAAGACATTTCTTGGTTAGTGATGAGGAAACACTTGGAGAGAACATAAGCCTTCTTCAGAATGAGCCTTGTTTCTTGACTTGACAGCAGGGACTTTTGTTTTTAATACGAGAAGCTTAAAAACTTAATGATAAGACAATATTTGTGGTGTTGCTTTACAGTTAACCTGTATTGCATTTGTGTGGGTGCCAAACTGGATGTTTCCCAAATCTGCTAGTAAATCTGGAAGGGGAAAAAAAAACAGTAGAGGAAGACGGAAAGAATTAGCCCAACGATATCTCCATATATATACTGGGAGTATCTCAGAAACTTGGATAAGTGTCTGCCACAAATCACCCTCAGGCTGGTTCATCCAAAGCTCAAAATATTAAAAGGAAAGCTGAGCGTTTTCAGAACCTTTAGACACCAAATATAAGCGCTCATACACATTAAAAGGACAAAGATCCCTTCTTAAAGAACATAAATAACAATAAATTGAGAAAAATGTTTAATTTATGATTTTAAATGGGGGAAAATACATTTCTAAACAAAAGAGGAGGCACATTACCAGCAGTTTGACCCTCCATCTATTTATCTACATTCTGCTCCATACAGGTTGTAGGTTAGCTGGAGCCTATCATTAATCAATGTGAGAGGGGCAGGTACACCCTGGACAGGTCACAAATCCATCACAGTGCCAACAAAAAGAGATGAACAATCAGTCACACAAACCTTCACTCCTAAGGACAATTTAGAAAAACCAATCATTCATGTCTATGAATGGTGGGAGGAAGCCAGAGTATGAGAACCCACGCTAACACAAGGAGAACATGCAAACTCCACACAGAGAGGCCAATGCCCGAGCCGAGATTCTAACCAGCAACCTTCTCGCCAGGAAATGTCATTTATCACATAGTGAACTTGCAAGGATTCAAATATTCATTTCACTCTTGGTTTATGCATTTACAATCTAAACCAAATCACATGTACACCTGCATCAAGAAGACAGAGAAGCTTACATTTCATGGAATAAGATCAATCTGCAACAAGGACAAATACAAGCTCATGCCAGGCTCGCTAAAATCCAGTTTATTAAAGCTGTGACTAATAAATTCAACACTGACGTGGAAAATAAAACTCAAATATTGGTAGAAAGTCAGACTCTCATGAGTATTGTTTTCAGGTGTGTTGATACCGATGTGTATTTCAAAAGTGTAATGGAAACCACATTTAGTCTCATACAATACAAAAATGAGGTAGTGCTCAGGCGACCAGTTCATTTTGAGAAAAGATGACCTCTAGATGACTTCTTCTATACTCCCAACATCTGCAGGACTGCTGCTTTCAAGGACTAGAGTTGGCCACACCTAGTCTAAGATAACGACACTGCACTGATGAAATGTATCTTTAAAAACAAACCGCTGTCTAAAAGAACTGAGACAACAGAGCAGCAGTTATGCAACTGTTGTATAATCATGAAAAAAGTCAAACGGAGCAGCAGTGTAGATTAAAGGTAGAGTTGCTGCTGTCTCACCAAGGCAGAAACAAAGTTTCAATTAAAAGGTTTTGCTTCTTAAAACTTTGTTTTGGCAGGTATAATTTACCTGTATGCATCACTTCTTATCTTCTGAACAACAGTTTTATGCTCGGTAATTCACTAGTTTAGCGTGGTCTTGTGTTCTGTGGGATCACTGTTTTGTTGTTCCACAAACGAGCACAGAAAGCAGTTGCTTAAAGGTATACAGCAAATTCAACTGGAGCGCTAACACACAATGGCCGTAACGCCTTTAATGCTCATGTGCACTCTATATTTGTTGAAATTATCCTTCCTCATTTCAAATTCATGGAAAATATTCTTGTCATTTGTGAAAATACACATTTTACCACCTTTCTGCACACCACTGGTGTCATAGCGCTAACACTTTGTGCATGCTCATCTGAAGTTGAGCATTGTGACAGGCCTTTCCTGTGCTGTGTGGCAATTATGTCCATCTTTGTAAATTTTAATAAGCACCCTACAATTTTTTTTTCTTTCAATCTTTTGCTCTAAGTTTCCAGCTGCCGTTTTCTGGTCTCTGTTTTGTTCGTGTCAGAACCCATGAGCCAGGTTGTGACTAATAAATAGGGTCTGTTTGTAGTGCTTCTGATGTCGTGCCGCCTGCCAGTTCAGGGCCATCTGTTTCCGTTAGTGATGGTGGTAACCAGATGTGTGATAGTGGCTCTGACAGAGGTAGAAGAGTTATCGATGCTATGAAAGCAGGAAGGAATCTCTGTAGGGTTCTTTTAGAGCAACAGGGTTGAACGAGTCAGTTGCTGAAGCTGCTCTTCAGCCGGTGTTTTGAACGGGGTGAGAAGGATTGTCCATGATTGTCAGCAGCTTTGCCAGCATCCTCTCCTCCACCACCACCTCCAGGGTGCTAAGCTAATAGCTAACAGACTGTGCCTTTCTGAATCATTTGTTCAGTCTGTTTGCATCTTCCTCCAGGACACCACAGCAAAGAATACAATGACTACAACGACTGTGATGGGTCTTGGATTGGGAGTCTCTCTGAACAGTTAGACATTCCTATCAGATACATGTTTTGTTTATTTTGTCTGTGAGAATGCTATTTTATATGGTTAGAAATTTTGTTGAGCGGTTTATGGTTGTGGTTTGTGCTTTCCTCCAGTAGAAATATGATCAGTTTTATGCACAATGTTTTGTTTTTTCATTTTACTGAAACCATCTGTATACATAAATCATTTAATGTTGGCTTATGTCACTGTCAGTATTAAAATCTTTGCAGTGTTCATCTTAAGAAAAGCTTTTTATAAAGTTCACATGTTAAAACTTAATGAGGAATTCCTGTTACTGAGAGAAAGTGTACAAACACACATGGTTCTGTTTTATAACCCAAACTAAAACAGCAGCTCAACATCTGACAGAATCCCCTTTTTCCTACTTTTTCTGGCTTGATGGTCTCATCAGAGCCTTATTATTCCTTCATGTATTATGATTTAGACTGATTTACTCTGATATAGTCAGAAAAACCACATTTTATGTGTAAATATACTATAATGAGCATTTACTCCTTTTCATTCATGCATAACTTTAGATAATGAATGGACGTGTACTTGCACACACACGTCTACACTGACAGTGATCTGACCTCGTCCTAGTAATTTGAATTGGCCCATATCAATGCCAAATTCTGCACACATGGACACCGATGGAAAATCTGCTTTTCTTCTTTTGTGAGACCTCAAACAAAACACTGTGTTTAGTCTTTTTCCAAGACGCAACATACCTTATCAGGTGAGATGTGAGAAAATGACGCATTTGGGATTATCTCAGAGGGGAGTGGGCTCTGAGTGCTTTGCTGAGCTTGTTTCGCTCAGTGTATATTCAAAACAGGCTGTGATATCATTGTTTGACAGCTTAAAACATCTGATTTTCACATGAGTCACATGAGAATTGCAATTCATATTTACTCCTGACAATGTCAGATTTCTTCTAAATATACTTTTGTCACCATGGGAACAACACAAAAACAGATTTCCCAACATATCTCTAAATTTAATCTGTGAACAAATTTCTGGATATTCGTGTTTGGTAGTCTTAAAAAATGTTACATGCATGTGATTGCAAACTTGTCATAAACTTCTTTTTTACATGTATTTTAATGTTCTAAAGACTTTTGCTACTCTACTCACATATGCTTTTCCTCTAGGGAAGTGCCATTTGAAGAAAGAGTATTCACTGTGCTGAAGTGGCTGCAACTTCCAGAAAGTGAAAGGTTTATTCCCTTTTTCTATCAAGTTATCATCATTAAATTATCATCCTATACCCTGAATTTTTTTATATATATATATATATATAACATTTATTATAAGGACATAAAAACACAGATCTACTTCTCTTTCAGACCAGATTTCTACACGTTGTATCTAGAGGAACCTGATAAATCTGGACACAGCTTTGGTCCTGTAAGCGGAGGGGTAAGGCTACCTGATTGGCTATTAAAAGGATAATTTGCTCCCTTTGTCCACAATAACTTAAGTCTAGCTAAAAATGCCAAATCAAATAAAAATCCTAATGAGAAACAAACAATGCTATCATTTATCAGTGACTGTTTTCCATATTGGAATAAAGGCATCACTTCTCTTTTGACACTTTTTAGTCCATTTTCTTTGTTTATAATCTGACAATATTATAGTGTTTACAAAAAACCTCAAACTAAATCTCTGCATCACATATAGTGCTTAAAATAAACATTTACTCTCAGTTCCTGTTTTTTTTACACTATTTGGAAAAACTGTTTAGTTCAGATTGGACGCAAGTAACAGTACAGAACAAAAGTCATCCAATGACAAATAAATCGTGCTGTATGAAAGTTATTGTTAAAGGTAAAGGAGTAGAGGTAGAGTACTCCTCAACCAGTTTGGTCCAATGAGCAAAGTGGCTAATGTTGTGTGTGTATGTGTGTATTTTTACACCACCACCATTACAGAGTTACGGCTTTTATAGTTTTCCATCATGACAGATGGTCAGAAATCTTTTCTAAGAATGTTTAACAGTCGTTTACAGTCCTGGGAAAATTTCTGTGGAAATACCAAAACATTTAAATGTTTCTGTAATGGAAATCTCAGGACAATTTAATTTATAACCTGGCAGAACAAAGAAAGCTAGAATTGCAACCAGAGAGGAATTAGCCATAAACGTCAATTGTTTAGTAATAAATGTTCACAAAATAACAACTTCCTCACTATGAGGGCAGAGGTCGCTGTGATTGAAATGATGAAATTACCATTACTACTGACAAGTTAATCAGTGATTGATGATTTTGTAAGACTTAAACTGAGCACATGTTGCAAAACTGGTTCAATCTGAGATGATGTGCTATGCATCTGACTCAGGAATTTCCTCCTTAACCCTTGGCATCACATAAAGCTGTTTTAAATCATTTAAATGGGAACCACCGATACTGGTGGGGGTAATAGCTGCTGTTGAACAATAACTTTGTACTTTTATAGGACTAAAAGAATGTTTATGAGGAACTTTTAATGGGCTGTTAACTGTACACATAAGAGCCTGCAAGAAAAACAAAGATAAAAGTAAAACAAACAAAATAAAATTCCTGTTTGTTCCTCAGTTCTACACCAGGCTTTCGGGTAAACACAAAGCAATAGCATCATGAGAAATACAATCTGACTGAATATTGCCTATTTGTTGTGATACTGTTTGATTGATTATTAGCAGCTTCACAAATAAATTAATACATTATGGGGAGTTAAAAGTAAAAGGGGGTCTGCAAAAGGTGAAGGACTCGTAACTTTATCCCAGAGCTAATATTCCGGAGAACAAGTGTCTTACTGGATAAAGATAGCTGGCGTTGTCTAACTAAATGTCTATGTAAACCATAAAGTACTCTTGGCATAATAAAATGGAACTACTGGTTTCTAGCAAGGTGCAATTCTGATAAACTTTTACTTATTTCCTTGTTATCTTTTTTTACAGTAATTTGACACATGCTTTTATTCAAAGCAATTTACATGTGTTAAGTGAATAATTAATCATAGCAATGAATCTAACATTCATGTCTTGTGGGTGGGAGTGAGCTGGAGTATCCGGAGAGAACCTTTGCATAAACAGGGAGAACATGCAAACTCCATACAGAAAAGCCATCGGCCAAACCTCCCCCAGCCTGGGCCATGAGGCCGTAATGCCAACCACTACTCCACTGTGCATGTACAAATGACTTTCACTTAGCATGTCCACATAACTATTTGAAAATGAATGTTATCTTGTGATGTTTACACATAGTAAACATATGACACAAGTTACAGAAACACTAAGACAGCATTGTCTGATCAATACAGCTTAACATTTAAACCTTCGAACCGTTCTTTGCCTTTTTGGTCCACCTTTTCATTTTTTAATGTATGTGTTTTAATGCATGTAAAACCCTCTTTAGCAGAATCAATGTGTCGACTTTTCACTTGTCAGATTGTTGCTAAAATGACGTAAAATAATTTACAGTTATTTAAACTACTTGTTACCTACTGTTCCCACAAACTCAACACCACTTTAGTTTGTTTTCTGGTACCACTGTGAAGCAAAAACATGTTGGCTTCATGTGAAAATGTGATTAATACGTGTGTCATCATAAATCACTTTCAGTTTTTACTACATTTTGCGGTTGAACTTCTTGGAAGTGATTTTAAATGCCTTGAATGCCTGTTTATATATCTTTCTCTTCAACATATAAAACACAATGTGCCCAACAATTACATATTACTTTTTCTGAGAAACGGTTGGTTATAAAAGCCATGGTGCTTGTGGTTCCAGGGATCTAAAGGATTAAGGATTTTTTTTAAGGGTTACATTTTTCTCCATGTAAAAAACAGTCCCAGTGTAATAATGCATTTTTATAACATTAGACAATTTACCAAAGTATAAATACTTTAGGGTTTTAATAGAGTGGAAACTGTGTAAAATTGCAGGTTAAAGGAGTTTTCAGCAGGTTCAATGTCTGTTCAATATGTCAAATTTTCATTTATTTGTCTAAATGTTCATGCATTCAACGATACCACATGAACTGTTTCACAACTCCTTCCAAGGCAAACAATACTACACTTTCTATAGAAGATCCGAATGAAGACACAAATTATAGCCTTTACAATATCACCTGTGCACACTTTGCTTTTGCAAAGTGCAGAGGTGATATTAAACTCTGGAAGAACATACTAAAATGTCTTGTATACAATATTACTCTATCATTGTGTCCACTTAGTCAGTTTCTAAACATGTAACAAGAGGTGCTTACTTCATATCCAAATGTCTTTTCTGTCAGTGTTCATTTTAAGTGTTTTAAAAATCTAAAACACCAACCAGACTTACCAACATTAATATTTATAAAATATTGTTTGCTTTGTTCTGACCCAATCATTATAATTTAATCCATATACTGTATACAGTCTGTTGCTTTTAACTGACTGTTGGTATTTTTGTGTTGCTGTTAATTGTATTTAATCTCTTTCATCTCTGCTCAGGGGCTGCAGGGAAAAAAAAACACTTGGCCAAGTCTGGTACATTTGCAAAAATAGTAAAATAGAATTTCCCTGCAAAAATAAACCAATGGGAAAAAAAGAGCCATCTGTTTTTTAAAAGATGTCTCTTGTGTCATAGCGAGTGGTGATGCGACCCAAATGCAGACAGAATGCAGATAACTGTAGGGTTGCCAACTCCCTGAAAAATAAATAAGGGACATCTCGCTGGCAAGACCTTAGAATGAATTCACCTCAAGTTTTCATACAAAGCGTTAATTCCGTTGACTTTTTATAGACTAGTTTTGATTCTCACTGTAATACAGGACACGTACTTTTGTTTCTAAATATGAGGCGATCTGTTTTTCAAGTGTCGGTTGCAACCTCAGTTTCACTTAAACTCAGGAATAAAAATATACACAAAACTATGACTAAGTGGAGCAAAGAAACAACAAGAACTAACTTCAACACACATGGATAACGACTAACCTACACAGAAACCAGGAAGTATAAATACACAGAAAGAAACAAGACACGAGTGGAATGAATCATCTCACTGAAACCAGGTGAAGCTCAATCATCAGGAAATAAAGCTAGACAGCAACGCATGGAACAAAACAGGAAGAACATCAAAATAAAACAGAAAACCAAGTCAAAACAAAACAACTCAGACTATGAAATCCTGTTTTTATAAGAAAATCTCCTTTTTAAGAGCAGAAGTTTGGAAGAAATGTTAGATGTTAGGTGGGATTGGAGGGGGTGGGTCAATCCAACTTTCAAACAGACACCTGCCATGTTTTGTCCAGCGTGAATCAGCAGAGAAAACAGAGGAAAATGTTTCATAATGCCTTGGTCTGTAAAGTTTTCATTTCCTCTTACTGTGTGGATTCTTACAATTGGTTACCACCATAGACTGTATAAAAAAGGTTAGCACTGTAGCATTGTAGGTTGCTGGTTCGAGCCTCTAACCACATATGTCAAGCTCCAGTCCTCGAGGGCCAGTATCCAGCAGGTTTTGCTGTTTACCTGCACTAACACACCTGATGCAAATCAAATAGATCCAACAGCTTCTTGTCAACCTATTAAGTAATTCCAATCTGCTGTGTTGCCGCATTGGATACTGGCCCTCGAGGACCTGAGTTTGACACCCCTGCTCTAAACGGTGACCTTTCTGTGAGGAGTTTGCATATTCTCCCCGTGTTAGCGTGGGTTCTCCCCGTGTTAGCGTGCGTTCTCTCTGTGTTAGCGTGGGTTCTCTCTGGGTACTCTGGTTTCCTCCCACAGTCCAAAGACATGCACCTTGGGGACTCTAAATTGCCCATAGGAGTGAATGTGTGTGTGTCTGGTTGTTTATGTGTGTTGGCCCTGTGATGAACTGGTGACCTGTCCAGGTCGTACCCCGCCTCTCGCCCGATGTCAACTGGGATTGGCTCCAGGGTTGTTTTCCCCCATTCAGGGAATAAGTGGTAGAAAATGGATGGAAGGATGTTTGGGTTCCACCAAGTGACCGTTTTATGTAATGCGGTGAGAGGTGGACCAGCAGGGTTACAGTGTGATGTGTTAGCATTATTTATTGTCAGTATTGTTGAGTGTGTGCGTAGTTTATGTTTCTGATACTTTGTTATTTTTAAGTTTGTGTTTTTGTTTGTTTTTGGTTTTAAAACCAGCTTCTAGCTGATGAATTCTTGTTTCACTGCAGATCATTTCATCAATCCAAGGTGTGGATAAGATCATTGGACAGCTCATGAATGGCATCAAGCAAATTGGCTTACATCGCTGTCTGAACATCATGATTGTAGCTGATCATGGTAACTGATTAGTTTGTAATTATTTTAAATATACTACAGCAGGATTGTTTTTAGTTGGGTAACTTTAATTTAGAACTTATAAAACAGCATTTAACAGACTTTAGTCAGTCCTGCTTCTGTTTACCTACCAGGTATCCATACTGTCTGTGATTACACTAGTGCACCCATAAGAACAGACTCCTGCAGACATTTCACTGACTTCAATTGGCAGTTTGCACGTATCACAAGTTCCAACAGATGTAAAAGCACTGGGTTATAAAGAGGTGTCATACAGACTCCTTTTGTTAGACAGAAAAAGCCTATTAACTGGTATCACGTGAACATATTATGGAAAAGTTATTCAACCGATAAACAAAATTTAAAGCTTTAAAAAATAGATATTCCCAATTGAATTAAGCATTCGCTCTGGAAGAAACTCTGTACTGATCCCATAATTTACATTAGAACTGAAGTGATGGAATGGGGCTTGTCCTGTTTGCTTTTAGCGCTTTGAGCTGTCCTGTACATGAAAGGCGCTATATAAATAAACTTGCCTTCCCTTTTAGATAGAAGCAAGGAAAAAAGGAAAGTGAAGTAAAGTATAATATATCAACCTGCTGACTTATTTAGCATGACGCAAAGGAATAAAACCATTAAAGTGAATAAATGTTGTATTCTGTAACAGGTATGGAAGAAATAAGCTGCAAAAGAAAGGAGGCAATGCAGGATTTTGTGGGAGATGCCAGCAACTACATCGTCACAGAAGGACCATTTGGACGCGTCAGAGCTAAAAATAAAGATACAGTTTGTGAGTAAATAAAGCAACAATCTACACTAAAGCCAAAACAACACTGACTCAGAGACCTGGTTATAGTTTCTACTCAAACCGGAATTTCTGGAGCTCTCAGGTCGTATCGTGTTGTGTCATGCAGATAGAAAGTGATGATCTTGCCACTGACGTGAAACGTAATGTGGTTTTGTTGTTGTTGTTTTCATGAATGGATGTTGATATGTCATGTTTAGTCATTCAAGGGTAGTGCAAAAGTTGTACAGACATGTACACAGATAAGTGATACGTGAAGCTCCAACATATCACTGGTTTTGATAACAATAAAGGCAAAGAGAACATAATTTTTCTTAATAAAAAGAATAAATTACACAAAACCCAGTGTTTGAATGTGGTCAAAACATTATCCTTAATATAGTAGTAATATATTAAGAACAAAACTATGAGTGTGCTGCAGGTGGGGTTTATTTGTTGTCATTTTGTTTTTTGTTGCATATTATTCCTGTTTCACATTTAGATTTACATGTTAACATGTTTTTCATGCCTTGACAGTTTGTGTTTTGATCCTTCTTAATAGTGAACTCGGCTGAACTTGTTGCTAAAATGACAGTAAGTATTGTTGTTCTTACCAAGGTTTTCACCATGAAGCAGTTATTTTCAGTTCATATCCGTCTGACTAATGTCATAAATTACACACTGAACCTTGGTATCATTTTGATGCTACTTGGTTTCTGTGAAAGCATTTTAATTCTTATAAATATAAACAGTAAATATAACTAGACATTGGTTTATTTATCATTGTGTTCTTGATCATTTATAGTGCAAAAAGCCAGACCAAAAGATCAAACCATACCTGAAAGCTAACCTACCAAAGCGCCTCCACTTTGCCAACAGTCGTCGCATTGAAGATGTCAATGTCCTTGTGGAACCTAAGTGGTTGTTTGAGAGGTATTTTTTAAAATACATTCATAAAATGTACACAATTACTAATAGCAGTGCTAATAAACCCTCATTCCTTCTAGATTGTGCATATTTAAAGTTTTAATTATTTGAAATTCATGTTATTTCAGTTCCTTATTAGAATTTGTGTTGGATATTCAGAATGTTTAGATTTTTTGTCCTCTTTTATTTTTTGATGTACTTCTTTTTATCTTTGGGTTTTTTGTGACCACCTCATAATAGAAGAGTAGCATTTCAAAACAGTTGTCTGGTTCAGGATAAGAAGAACCTTAAAGTGTTTATATGTTCACGTCCAGTTACATTTGGTTTCTTAATTACAATGCCAGCTCAATTGAATACACAGTCAGCCAGTTCAGAACTAGACAACTACATAAGTGAGTTTTGCATGAACAAAAAAGGTGATGATCAATAATGCCGGAAAAGGGGATCATTACTGTAAAGACCCCCATTACAGCAGGCACGGACAGGAGTATTTCAGGTTTCTTTTCATTTCTCCAGTGGAATAAACCAACACAATGTAAAATAAAAAAGGATTTTATAGTTGCATCCTTTACCTTGATCAGTGTAATGGCAATAAACAAATTTCCTACAGAGCCCCAGGATCTCTCTCATTCTGCTCTGGTGGAAATCACGGCTATGACAATGATGCTGAAAGCATGCACGTAAGTGTTTCAGACTCCTGCAGTGTTTTGTTCTATTGCACAGTATTTGCTAAATGCTTTGCCATAATCTTTTCTTGCAGGCCATGTTTCTCAGCTACGGCCCCAAGTTTAACTACAAAACTTTGATTGAACCCTTTTCTAACATTGAGCTGTACAATCTAATGTGTGGTAAGTTATTTAAGATATTACTGTAAACTGTTGTGCACTCTTTTTTGTTTCTTTCCCAGTCAGATCCAATCAGTATTGAAATGTAGAACTGCTATAAAGAAAGAAAAACGCACAAAAAATAACTTTTTCACAGGATGTATATAACTGTAAAATTACCAACCACATCATAACTTGATATTTTTCTATAAAAACATGACGCGTATTGCGTCACAACATGATGGTTTGTAAATGTGATGGGTTTTACTGTTTGAACATTATAGTTTGTTAAACAAAGCATGAAATGTATCTTAGTATGACCTACTGTATAAACATGCATCATTTCCTACCTGAGCAGGTGCTTGGGACAAGTTAAATAACCATTATTCAATCATCCATCCATTTTCTACTGCTTCTCCGTGAACGGGGTCACAGGGGGGCTGGAGCCAATCCCAGCTGACATCGGGCGAGAGGCGGGGTACACCCTGGACAGGTCGCCAGTCCATCAAAGGGCCAACACACATAGACAAACAACCATGCACACACACACTCACTCCTATGGGCAATTTAGATTCTCCAATCTACCTATCCGCCTATGTCTTTGGACTGTGGGAGGAAGCCAGAGTACCCAGAGAGAACCCACGCTAACACAGAAAGGTTCCTGGTTGGACCCCCGCCCCAGCCGATGCTCGAAACAGCAATCTTCTAGCTGTGAGGCTACAGCGCTAACCAACTGTGCCACTGTGCAGCCGTTATTCAATTATATTCAAACAATGTTTTATTTTATCCTTTTACATAAAATTACATAAAACACTAAATGAAATGTGAGAATTGTTCCTTTGTGCAATTCCACAAAAATAAACCCACTGTTTCATATAGATGTGTTGCAAATCCCTCCATCTGACAACAACGGAACACATGGCAGTATGAACCATGCTCTAAGGAAGCCCTTCTTCACACCAGAACACCCCACAGAGCAGAGTATACCAGCTCAGTGCCCACTGGTCAGCCTGGACCCGCCAAATGAATTAGGATGTTCCTGTCCTATCTTGGTATGTATTATTATGTAAATATATTAGTTCAGGGTTTATGTTAAATTAATCATGAGTGAGGTGAGGTTATTGGAATGTGAAACCTCCGTATTCTGTTATGCAACAGATTGCTGCTCCTGCAAGTATGTACACGTCTGTTTTACACGTCTCCAACAGAGGAAACCACATTCACCAAATAATGACTAATTAAAGGGGAATTGCATCTGACTTCAAACAGATCGGTTTAATTAGAGATTGAGACTCACGTGCTGTTTCAGCTACACCCTACAGTTTCAGTTTTGACTGTGCTCAGTTGCAGTTCAATCAAAACAACATGTGTTAAATGTGTAACATGTTGGACTGTTACATTCAGTAGTTATAAATGATTAGATGTTGCATTTTCTCCATACCCATTAACTCCCATATAACTCAGATTTCAAGTGAAAATCCATGTCTATAACAGCATGCTGGATGAGTCAAAGCCCAGCTCTCTAGATAAAAAAAAGTTGTTTCAACTATCCCGGGCAGAGACCAAAGTCTATTTGGCTTAAAACTACTGCCTCATGCTTGCTGGGAATGAACTAAAACAGTCATGCTGTGCTATTAACAATGTTTGGAGTGCCTGACTGGTTTGCTAAATGTTAGATAATGATGCAGTTTTCATTTTGATGATTTAATGCCTAATCACCTGTTTTTGGGTAAACTATTTTCCTGTAAATCTGGCTAATCAATTGACTGAGTCAGTAAAATGACTGCAAAGATGAGTCATGACATTTTTCTCCGAGTAGTCAAAAAAAATAATCTCTGTCTTGAAACAATGACCTTTTATGACCAGAGTCTGAGTGAGAGTGAGTGAGTATTAGGTCTGTCATACAGGATAGAATGACCATGTGAAACTAAAAGTGCCCGCAGGAAAGAAGTTGGTGTAAAGGTGCCAGTAAGCACAGATAACTCATGAAAACAAATGTCAAGGTTGTGTTTGACTTGGATGTGATTTCAGATTGGTTGTTTTTTTTGTGTGTTTTTGTTTCAGTGTGTATTCTTAAAAACTTAAACAACTTCAATCTCTTTTTTTAAGCCTGGAAATGCCATCAACAGCCGTTTGAACTTGACTGCAGAGGAAGGTGAATTTTCTCAATCATTTTTCTTTTATTACATAGTTTTGAAAAAGTGCTATGAATAGTTCTTTGAACTTTTATGTTTTCTCTTTTTTTAACCATTGAACAAATGAATCGGTCAAATCAAAGTTTTGTTGAAGCTCAAACAAGACAGTTTAATTAGCTTTGTAAGTAACCATGGGCAATTGCTATGCAAAACAAACACACGTTTGACACAAGTTTGGACACTTTTCAGTTAGATTCATTGGAACTGACTGGTATATTGCCAAAGAAAGATTAAGCAGTATTAAGTCCCATTTAATAATCCTTGATAATCTGGATTCAGGTGCAGTTAATTTTCTACAGAAGATCATAAAGATGATTATGATGAAAAGCAATGCAGGTGTTCAGGACAGCTACAAATACCTTTTGGATACCACAAAGTAATGATAACTATCAAGAGGTCTCAAGGAAGACCACGTGTAACCAGCATGAAGTAAGAAACATTATTAAGTCAGCTCAGTGAGAAGTGTCTTGATGTCCCCTTGTGCTTTGCCTGTGATAGACAGCAATTCCAAACAGCAACATGAAGGAGAAAGAGAAGCTTGTAAAACATCAATGACTGAAGGAGGAAATCAAAAAGATGTAGGTTCCCTCCAGTTCCCAGGTTCCAGGTCAAGGACCAAAGCTTGAAAAGGTCAATTCTTCAAAGATGACACGTCTTTATAACCATATATGGAAGACATGGGCGTTTTTTGATGTCTTCATGAACTTGTACTCAAACGAAAATGCCTTCAAACCCTACAGCAACCATGCGGCAGACCTGTCTGTAGTACTGGCAATATTTGTGAGTAAGATGGGAACTCTACTTGGTTTTTATTGCACACTTGTTTTACAGTATCTGCTGCAGAGAGGAAGCACATGTTGTTTGGTCGTCCAAAGATGCTGCAGCCTGACCAGAGTTATTGTATCCTCCACCAGGAAGGATTTGTCAGCGCCTACAGTCAGAAAATGCTGATGCCTCTGTGGAGCTCCTTCACCATTGACAAGCCGGTAAACACAGTTTTTTTTATTGGATTTTTATTAAAAAATTGCTTTGACTGACATTTTCTAAGATAAATGCCATTTCCTAAGTTATAATTCGGAAAGCAGCATTAACAGACATCTCTATTTAGTAATGTACAATTAGTAGCTCAGTAGTAGCTCATGAACAATGTCAGGTACACCAATGTTTGGATGTGTTTTAATTTGCCCAATGTTCAAGGGGCTTATCTAGCCAAAACATTACATAGAACACGGAGCATTATCTCTACACATTGTGAGGACAGTGTTGTGCTGACACACAACCAAAAATAAGAAACAAACTACAGAGAAGGAACAGGTAGAACATAATGCAGAAAAAGACTAATAAAAACACAAAATAAACAAAGAAATGTTTTAAAAATGGTTTTATTCTATTACTACTGCTACCAACCACTATCAAAATACACTCTAACTAAACTGCACTGGAAGAACTGACTTGACTTTACTAAGGCAAGATGAAAGTATATGGGCATCCTCATTTACATATGCAGCGGGCATACCAGTCTTTAGTCTCTAAAACATAAGACGTGTATGTTTTGTTTGCTATAGCATAAAAGTTTGTTTAATTCACTTCCACTACCATTATACTAGTTGCTAACAGTTACACTGAAGATATGAAATGCTTACATGTACATGTTTTTTTTATTATTTATGATCAAAACTTGATGAAAGTATTCACTTTTTCCCACTTAGTCATGCATGGAATCTGACCACATGCATGTTTAGCAATCAGAAAGAAATACAGTCCAACAAAAGTAAACCACAGTCAAGTCATTGAATAGTCACTCGGTTACTCAGGTGATGAAACTAGCTATGCAAGTTTAAACCAAAATGATGATAAATGACCATAAGAAGCTTGCTTGCACATTACTTTAATTACCAACTATTTCCCTTGTTGTAGTCTGATCTAAACCCATTGCTGCCAGTAATACCAGACTGTTTGAGGGCTGATGTAAGGCTGCCGTCATCTCAAAGTCCAACATGTGATGATTATGGAACTGCTGGGAACCTGACTTATGCCTTCCTGTTTCCACCGAGTATGTATGAACACTTAACTGAGTAAAACCTATAACATTAATACAAAAGAAATGACGGTGTCAGTGGCTTTGGGGCTGCACACGTAGACACGGAGTTACAAATGTGTTTCAATTCACATTTCAGAATGATATTCTGCTTTTTTTTAAGATCAGTTCAACATCAAGCAGCATAAAGAAGCTCTTACTTCCTTCTTTAGGAACGGGGGGGATGTTCTCTGAACCACTTGAAATATCAGCTTTGCTTTCTGCTGAAACCTTTTGTTTAATTTTAGGCCCCTGAAGCACACAGACACACAGACACAAAAAATATAAAGCAAAACTGAAAGTCTATGTTTTTGGTTTTTCCTGGTCTAAAAAGGAGAATGAAAGTTAAGCCAAGCATTGGCACTGTTTTCCTTTTCATTGTGTGACTTACTGGTTTGGTCTTTGTTTCTCTGGAAGAACAATGAAAGGCTAAAAATGGTCGCACTGTGAGCCATGTACGGGAGAACTCAGAACTACAACTTCCCAGAAAGTCTTGAGCTGTTTTTGATATGGAAAATGACACTGCTTAGACTCATTTATTTAATGCTGTTGGAGTTTCAGGTTTAATAGTGACACTCTGTTAAATGTTTGAAATTATTGTAAAAAGTTATTTTGGATTTGGCTTCTTATTAACAATTTATATTGTTTCTTGTCCACAGATCTGAATTTTTCAGTGGACCAGCAATACGACGCATTGCTGATGAGTAATGTGGTGCCAATGTACCCAGAGTTTAAAAGTAATACAACTACCAAACTAATCTGGTTTTGTTTGGTTTTCAACTAACAATGTTAACTGTTGCGTTTGGCCTCTATTAATTTTTTTTCTTTTTTCTGTCCTTTCCCAGAGATCTGGGATTACTTCCACAACATTTTACTGAAGAAATATGCTTCTGTGTATAATGGCTTAAATGTTGTCACTGGCCCTGTATTTGATTACAACTACGATGGCCAATATGACACTCTCGAACAGATACAAGGGTAAGTTTCATTCCCTAGTTGTATTATATTATTACAACATGCCAGACAAAAGAAAAGAGATTTCGTTATATTCAAATGGACAAAATTTTACACCCATTACACCTTCTTTCTTGTCTGTCTCTTGTCTACCTCCACCATCCTTGTCTATCCAGCACCAGCTTGTCCTTGTTATCCTATGTTTACAGTCCGTTTGTCTGGAGTCTGTTTGTCTTTATCAGGCTGAATTCCTGGAAAGTATCTCATTCTATCTGGAAGGCCTTATTCAGTTCTGATGAAGCCACTGATATTTGAGAGTGTATGACTGACATACATATTGGCTGTGTCTCATAGTGCACTGGAATCAGTGCAGAGTACCACTGCGCCCTTTTTTTTCCATTAGTGTGCACCATTATGGGTGAGTGCTGTCTCAAATGGAATACTGGACGTTTGCCACTTACCGGTAGTGACAATATTTCACATATTATTTTGTCAAAATAATTTTTTTGTCCACTACACGTCTATAAAAAGCTAATATTTAGCCTACGTGTGCTAACTGTACTGGGTCGGTTACAGCAATCTCAAACAATTGGTCGGATATGTAGCAAGCTGCGGTGTACATGAGAACCGTAACGAAATAGCTTCATACTCACGTCGCCATATTGTTTGCCGCTATTATTTTGAAAGTCCAGCTTTTCCTTTTTCGCTCCGTCAGCAAGATGGCGTCGGTTTAGTGCGCCAAGTGTTCCCCACAGTACAGGACAGACATAATCCACAGAGTATTGTGATTACACAGACGGAGGAAACGGCAACAAAGTCCCTGTACACGCAAAAGCACATGGAAAAAGAATGAGAAGAAAAGCAAAGGAAGGCGCTATCATTTATGCTATGACTGGAACATCCGGGAACCACATCTGTGTTTCAATCCCACCCAGATCTTTAGATGGCAAATTAATCCTCCTATGGACAAGAAGCAACCTGATCTATATAGTTCAGTGCAGTGAGGACTGCTATGAGCTCAGGAAACTCAACCATGTAAGAGATGGGCTCAACCCATGTGAGCTAACTCATCAGACCAGGTTGATTTGGTACAGTTGGAAAATTGCTTCAGCTGCCTTCCAGTTTGCTTTTCCTGTGCTACTCAAGTGAATCAGATCTTTTAAATTATGTGATCTACTCTCCGCTAGAGACGACAATATGTCAGTATAGGAAAACTCTTAAAACTACATTGGTTAATGCAGGAAATGAAATGAAACATATTTTATTGATCCCAGAGGGAAATTCAAATTGTAGTAGTTTTGTAAATACAAAAAATAGTTAGTGAAACTGAAATGGTGCTGTGCACACAGGTGTCCATATAATCCGTCACACACTCAGTCCATCTGTTAATGATTCATCTCCATGAGGACCACAGAGGACAGTCCAGTCTGCTGTCTGGAAGCACCATGTATCACCGGCTGTCATAACTAAATACAGAGCTGGATCAGATCCTAGATTGGTCCTGAAATTATCATATTTCTATGGATGGATGAATGACACATCTGGAGGATTCACTAAAGAGGAATTATTTATTGGCCTCAATGGGAAACTATTTACAGACACACCTTTTAAAAAGGACTTCTACTGGCCTCCTTCATTTTCCTGGAAGATGTCTCACTGTACATAAAATGAGTATTAAGATATTGAAAGCTGAGTAAAACCATCTCCAGCTGAGATAAGTTGTCATATGTTCCCGAGTTAGAATTTCTTTAATTGACACTAGTATGATGACGTTAAATTGCAATTAAGTGTGTGACTCAGATGGACGAACTTCTTTCATAATAAGTATTTGAGTTTGGGATGAACTGGAAGACTAGTGTCCTCTATACTCAGTCTGGACCTTAATAAGTGGGTGTGATTATGTGTAACTGCAGGTTTGTAGCCAACACAAACATCTCCATTCCCACGCATTACTACGTGGTGTTGACAAGCTGCAGAGATTCGTCTGAAACCACTGGTGACTGTAAAGGGGTGCTGCAGACCATGTCCTTTCTCCTACCTCACAGAGCAGATGTGTCAGAAAGTTGCAAAGTAAGTCATCAGAGTTTGCGCCACAAAGGTCTATTTGTGTTACATGTTAACCTCAGTCTTGTAGGTTTCCACACATGCAATGATGTGGAACCTGAAACAGGCAGAGTGAAACTCCCCAACAAGACATCTCTTTTCCCATCAGCTGGTCCTAAACAAAGAAATAGTGTCTTCCTTCCTGCTAGTTATCATGATACTGAAACCTGGAATGAATGAAAGTGGCCTAAAACAAAAACAAAACATCCCCCAAAAGCAAGGAAGCTATTTATTACTTGCATGACGTCAGTCAGTTTACAGTAAATATCCTCTGCAGATTCTTACATTCAGTGTTTTTTTAAAAGCCTACAGCTATTTTATCACATGAATTTGTGTAAAGGAGATTTTTTATGAAAAAATGGGATTAATTAAAGGATGTGACTGGATAGAAAAGTAAAGGAAACTGAGAAAGAATATCTAAATATTTCCAAACGGTCTAACTTAATTTATTTAATTGAATTTTCATTTTAAAAGTTTATTTGAACAGGGACAAGTATGTTCCATAAACTTATGTCACACAACACAACATTTTAGCTAATGCTAATTCTTAATGTCTGTGCCTGGATTTTACCTAAAAACAACAAACATTATACGATAAAAATACATAAAACAACAAACATTCAATAGAAACAAAAAAAATGCCTATGAATATGTGCTTAGTTACTGTGTGGCCACAACTTGACTTGTTCTCTCATCTTAATGATCTAACCATGACTTCAAATTGATGATAACATCTTGTGACCACACAGTAGTAACAATAATCTTTTTTCCAAACAAGATAAAAAACACTCTGGGCACAGTTACAGATGATCACATACCTGATGTTTGGTTAGCATGTCTTTTAGCTGTTTCTTGAAAAGGATCCAGTTAGACTTTCCATTCAGTTCTATAAGTAAAGGTTCAACATTTTTAGGAACAGCTTAATCAGGTATGAAAAACATCTGGATAAGTGAAACGGTCTTGCAGAGCCTTTTGCATGAATGGGCTTCTGTTCGGTTGATGTGTAAATAGTAAATGGTTTTGTACTTTATATGTCCAAACATAAAGCAGACATTTTGCTAGAATTGAATGCTTAAACCTTCCAAATATGAGCAATATCCACAGCATATTTAAAAAGAATTGTTTTACAGTGTGTGTTATTCCTCGCAACACATACACTAAGAATGCACTAATCTGCTGTAAAGTCTTTTAAATAAACCTCAGAGTGCATAGGGTCAAAAGGTCACTCTTTGGTTAGATGTGATTTAAACTCCTCTACCACATTTTAAATGAAACATTTAAACATAAATGGTTTGAAATGGAAAAACATGACAGCTTGGCTGAAATAAATATGCTTTTACAGGCAACTGAGCAATTCAAAGATCTAAGCATGCTCCATTAAAAATGTCCCTGCATGCCTGTGAAATGTGTGTATAGTACCAAGAATAAATACTTATTTAATGAGCGTACACTATAATAAATAAGTCTCTTTTTTTAAAAAACAATACTTAAATAAATTAAAAACATATCAAAATATAAACCTGCAGAATAATCAGATTTTAACGAGGTTTTTTTCTCTCATTTTACCAGAGCACAGCTGATGTATCCCAGTGGGTGGAAGATCACATGTGGTTTCACCAGTCGCGTGTTAGAGACGTTGAGTGGATAACAGGACTAGATTTTTATCAAGGCAGCAGCAGATCGCTGTCTGAACTGCTGATGGTGAAGACTCGGCCCACAGCTGCTATCCAGAGAAAACAGTAAAATACAGATTTTTATATATATATATATATGTATATATATATATATATATATATATATATATGAGAGAGAGAGAGAGAGAGAGAGAGA
>JBAMHV010000018.1:19711628-19727207 GCA_037177535.1 Pseudomugil gertrudae
CCCCCCCCCTCTATAAAGAAGTCAAGGGCAGGCAAAGGGCAAACTTTGCCTGATCAAGTGTACTGTGAAACCAACTTAACTTCTGAAACACTCCTGGTGGAAAGCTGGAAAGAGTCTTTCTGCAGCACTTCCACAATGCCCCCGTAATGCTTCCGGGTTTAGTGGGCACGTGTTAAGACATAAACTTGGCAGAGCTCCTTCTGGACAGCCAAGTTTGCCCTTCACTATCAGGTCTGTTCATGCTAGTGTCAGCAACATGCACATATCACAGAGCTATAGTGTGACCAAAACTGATTAATGAGGCAACAACTTTTGATGGTGGTAGTGTGATGGTGATCACTGGAGACCATCTTAAAATAAAATGTGATTCTGCAACCAGTAATAATCTTATATATAACTCTATCCTGGCAATGCACCGCCCCAAAAGAAGAAAGTTTATCCGAGACAACCCTCAGAATTTGGGTTGGAAGGGCCTGTCCATCCTGACCACAACCCCAATGAACACTTGAGGGACCAACACAGCCACACTGACTGACAAAAGCTGATTTCAGAATGGTGTGCCATCTCCTAGCAATGTGTGGCCAAGCTAGTGACCACATGAGGAGGAAGTGTCAGGTTGTTGTGGTTATGTATGCTTCTTGCACATGCTACTGCAGCCTTTCTTTGTTGACTGAATAAATTATGAAAATGCCTATATGTCTTCTTTCTTAAGCTCTCAATCATGTAATTAACACCACAAAATAGGGTGCAACAGCAGAAAAAGCCGTCTGGCATTGGCAGTGAAAATTTCGCATACTTTTCATGGCTACAATCCATTTAGCTGCTCATCCCACAATTACATTTTCCTTACAAATATGGCAACATTGAACAGTTTTTCTAATAATGTAAGCTTTATTACCAGGAGGCGTTGTTACAACAGAAAATTAACAAAACCAAATACTATTTTCATTGACTTTTTATGATTAAAAAATAACTTAAAATTAAGTCATTCATTTCTTTGTGTTTTTTATTTAATTGTAATGAATTTGTATCTTGTGTATGCTGGTCTGACTATGGAATTTAAATAATTCAGGTAATAAAGCAAATAATATTTGGTTCTATGTTATAACTATTTACCAGTGTCTCTGTGTGTCCACAGGCTTTGGCATCACATCGGGCCTATCTACTGACAACACGGGTCCCTTCTAAGGTAATTTAACCCAAATGTGTAAGTTATAAAACATAACATTTACTCTTTCTGTGCACTTAAATTCTGTTTCCTCAGACATTTACTTTCTGCTTGATTTTCTTTCTTATCCTTTTTTGGTACTGAATTGTAACTCGTATTGATATGCTACATGGCAACATCTTAAACCTTTTAACTTCAGCTTTATAGGATTTGCTGAAGGACAGTCTTGAAAAACATAGTATATAATAATT
This sequence comes from Pseudomugil gertrudae, assembly GCA_037177535.1. NCBI lineage: Eukaryota > Metazoa > Chordata > Actinopteri > Atheriniformes > Pseudomugilidae > Pseudomugil > Pseudomugil gertrudae. The sequence continues at coordinate 19,713,048 of JBAMHV010000018.1, forward strand.
CATCAAAAACTACAGCAACATACTACACTGATTACATTTGAACTCTAAATGATCTGTTTAAAAAGGTCATTTTTTAGATATTTTTATACTTCTTTTCTAGAGTGGTTTAGTTTATTTCTCCAGTCTAAGCTCGACTCCAAACCATGCATTTCCTTACCTCAAAAAGCCTGTAATGATGATGTGAAGGATGTGTCGCACCACGTTGCATGCTGGGATATGAGAGCTGATCTAATCTTCCTCCTCCGTGTGACTGAGATCTGTGAAATCTGGAGAAGGGAAGAGACAGGGAAAGTAACAGAAACAATTACATGGAGCTTACAATGCGAGATTTAATGACACAGCTGAATGCAAAATTAACTAAGCCATAAATTTGAGTTGCAGTCAAGTTTTTTTTGGAGGGGAGGGTCTCATTTATTGAAGGAATATAATATATTCGCCTGTATTTTCTTGTAAGTTTAAAAGTGATTATATCGATAATTGAGAGGCACTTGATCTTGAATTAATCCAAATAACATGCTCTTCCAAACGAGAGACATGTGAAACATTTAAGGCTGACAAAGACATCTTTTAACATCTTTCTGAATCCAAACATACACTGCCAACAACGCCAGAAGATGTCTTTTGTGTTTTTGCTGTTTCTGCTTTTGGAAAGCTGCACTTGAAACCCTTCCTAAAATGCACTCTCTATGGTCTGTGTGAAGCTGGCACCACCAGCTTCACACACCACCACCCAACATGTTCTAAATGCGCTGCAAGATGCCCCAATGCCAAAGGGAGGATGCAGATGTGGAGGGACATATGGACCCTAAAACATCTGCAGAGTCAGAACTCAACATTACGCGGGTCCGAAAGATGAGCTGGAATGCTCCAGGAACGCTGGCAGCACAGGGCTCTCTGCTACAGCTTGACCCTAACCTTAACCCATTCCAAACAAAAGAGGATCTCAGAACAAACTAAACAATATTATGGCTCCTAAAAAATAACATGATGTCTGAAAAACACGCAGAACTTCAGACATATTTGTTTTTGTTTTGTCATTTTCCAAACAGGAAAGAGAAATACATTTGTTTTAGACTATATTTAATGATATATATTATTATATGTAGAAGGGTGGTGTCTTTGGGACTACTATGTTTCTTTTGAGGCGATGTGGGACTTCATGCAAGTCTAGGCAAAACCTGAGTTTGAGTAAGATGCATCCATCCTTAATTATTACTCTGTTATGGAATATAAACATAGGTAGATCCTTCTGATTTGTTTCCTGTTAAAGCAGATTTGAACTTCTTGCCACACTTTTTACTAATCTCTATTTGTTCATCATACTAAACTACATAAATCCACATCAGCACTGTGTTGTGGTTTCTAGAGTTACTTCTTTTCTCGTGTCTAACTGTTCTATAATAGTTGAGTTTCTTCCCTTCTCTTCTCTAACTTAGTCACTATGTCTCTCTACCCGGATGGGAATAGGTCTCGCCACATGGAGATATTTGATAGTTTTACCCACAGTGCAGCTGTAAGAGTACAGCCTGTGGGAAAGGAAAACAGCGGCAGGAAGAAGTTCAAGCCAGAGGGCCTCAGACAGATACAGGGAAAAAAACAGTGGAATGGGTTGGAAAAGTATAAATAGAGTATTTTTTTCTCTAATGATAGCAACTAGCCAGCTTTAAGCTCAAACTATTAAAGAGAAATGAAGTAGTTTAAGCATTTTTAAGATTTTTCACCTACAGAAACTTCATGTAAAAATAATGAAACATCTCTCATTATGAGTTTCTGTGTGAACTCGTTTCAGCTGAACTTTGTAACTCGATTAAAGTCAATAAACAGCTTTAGAAATGACAAATCGTTTACTGATTTATTACAAGCCAGTTAAGCGCTGGTTAAACGCAGCTCTCAAATTACTGATGCCATTTCCTTTTTCTCCTCTTTTAATGACTCACTGGTATCTTTCCAGGTTTTATTATATCTCTTTTTATTCCCAGGGGTTTTTTTTTTGTTACAAATAGTGTGTGAATCAAGCCAAACAACTTATAAATAAGTGGGATAGTGATGCAAAAGGAAACTAAAACTTACTGTGGATGTGAGTGGCTGCATGAGGAAATAAATACTCCCTGGTGTGTTTTAAAATATTCTGCTGCAAATGCATGATGTGAAATTAATTATTCAAAATGAAATTATTCCAAATTAAAGTGTTTTCCATCCTGTTTACATGAAAGTAGTCCGAATAGAGATTTCCATGGAAAACACGTTTATTCACCTTTTCTTAGGTCTTTGAGGGGAACTGAGATCGAGGTGTTGGGAAGGGTTCTGATTGGACAGGGGGCAGATGTGAAAAAACAAAAACGAGCTCCACTTCCTGTTTCTTTTACTTCAGCTACATCATGAAAGACTACATAATAAGAACCAGTCTCACTTAGATTTTGATCATAATTTTGAAGCACCTGAGAGCCTGAGTCTGGGTCTGATTTGTAAACTTATAGTCTTGTCATGTTTCTTTCTACAGTACTCACTTATCCTGTCACTTGGATCCTGTCTTTCCTGCAAAAGCCAGCTTTGTTTGATTAAGATTACCCAATTAAATTTAGGTTATGATACCAATCAGACATTTAAAGAAAAAACACACCCGTTGAGTGTTGCATATGTCACACTCATTCAGGCAAACCAGCTCCGACCTCTCAGAGAAGGGGCATGGGACCACTGTGTCTGAGGACTGAGATGATGGCAGCAGATCCTCCGGGTCCTTTTGGCTCCAGGTAGAGCTTCAGCGGATCAGGCTTGTTCTGGCACATCTTGTGGATTTATTTGGTCAGATTAGGATCAGGGAGGTTTGAAGTCTGAGTCAAAACATTGGATTTAAGACCCTTCAAGCTGTTTGCATGCAGTTTGTGCTCTGTGACAGCACACTGGGTGTAGGTGTCATGTTGCGATGCATTTGCTCTGCAGGAATGTACATGCTCCAGTTTGTTTGTGTTTATGTTTTGGCTACTTATTTTATATGCAACTGTACAGTTTAATTTATATAGGAAAATTTGAGTTTTGCCTTTCAAGTAAAATCTCAAAACATGATGTCACTAATTATGTTTAGCAATTATAATAGTCTGTAATCGCTGCTTAACATTTAAAAAACAAGGGGCTTTTTACATGATATGTATGCACAATGAATGATTTACTAGTTAAACGCAATAACAAGAGTTAATTAGACTTTGAAAACCCTCTGAACAGAATCTGTAAATCAAAGATCTGTAGCTCCGCCAGCTGACCCCTGAACTGTTGTTCCAGAGTGGGCCAGTGGTTTTTCTTACTTGGTGTGTGAGAGAGAGTGAAACAGAGGGTGGTTTGTTCCTCAGCCTGTACTGTCCCAGCTGAGAGGCAGCAGCAGGAAGGGAACAAAAAGACAATGTAAGAATTTAACAGCTGGCAAGGAGAGCAAAGGAGGGAGCACTGCTTCTCTATACCCCTCTCTTTTTACATTCATTTTCATACCTTCACTTTATTTATTTTTTTAACTTATGTTAAAACTCAATCTAATTTTTTTCCCACTTAGTTGCGACTCTCCATATTTTGTCTCCTTATTATCTGTTAGATTTGTATTTATTGTCTGTTTCACTCTTTTTTTTATCTCTAGTTTTTGTACCCTTGTTTTTCTCCCTCTCCTCTATCATACTCGCTCTCTTTGGCAGAAAGTGAAGACCACACCAATACTTTTACTTTCTTTCTCAGAGGGATTCAAAGGAAAATGTGTCTCTGCTCCAGACATTTGTTCTGCAGACCTATTTGTAGTTTTATCCACATTCCTATTGTCTTAATTGGTTATTTTTCCAAGTCTTTAGTGTGTCCAGCTTTTTGTTTCTATTTGACAATGAAGAAATGATTCATGCTCCACAGTTTACAGAGGAACCTTCAGGAAACTCTTAAACGGACAATTGTTAATTAAACATCATATTGTGGTTCTTTACTTTGAGTTTATAAAACAAGCGGTGTAAAGACAGTCGGCTATCTGCGCTTCAGAACAGGTTGGAACTTGACCGGTCTTATTCAGCAAAGCCTCATGTAAGTGCCTGATAGTGTGCGATACATCTTCAACATTTCAGCCATGTTCAACAACTCTTTATTTTCAGCTATGTCAGTATTTGCACCAGATGTTGCTCTGCTTCAGTCACACATTTGTCACTGAGGTCACCTGATGGTGGGTGATACCATCAGCAGTATCCCAGGCCTGTAGGATGAGGCTGAGCTCAGGTTTCTGTGCAGTCTGTTCAGGTTCTGGTAAACCCAACTGAGTAGTTATCTCTATGGGCGAGATTATTGTTGTGTTTAAAACAGGAAATAGCTCTGTTTTTTAGCTGGGAGTTAGAAACATAGCATTGTTTTAAGTGTAATTGATCTGTCTGATCTGACATCACATGGTTCATCTTTTGTTTTGTTTACGCTGACACAAACAGCCCCCCCTAAAAAAAAGCTCTACAGTTAACTAAAGTCTGTCAATGGTTACTTGTGTGTATTGTATATTATACATTTTGGCCTGTGAAATGTCATAAAGATGTGGCATTTAGCCTTTCAACCATTCAGTCCAATACTTTAAAATGTGTCTCACTTCATCCTTTCAACGTGTCCGGATCATCTCCAACCTCAAATTGCCATATAAAGTCATGAATTACATATCGGATGTGGTGGTTCAGGAACTCAAATCTGAATGACAAATAGATGGTGGTGTTTTTTTGTATGGAACATATGAGTATAAAATGCTTACTCATCCAATAACTCACAATATTATGCAAGTACAGTCTGCAACGTTTTCTATTAAAAACTCATTTGTGATTTTGTTGGGATAAAAACACAAAGTTGTGATGCTATTTTTCTTTCCTCTAAACATTTTATGCTCTTGTGAATAGATGTGGAGTTCAGGCTAACTTGACATGTTTTTCATTTCTTACTTATTGTAGGTGGAACAGTCATTCAGCTACCTGGATATTCAAGGAATTAAAAGCAACAAGCCCACTCAGGTACAAACATTTCAACCTGCAAACACTTAAAAATGCAGAGAAACCTTTTATGTGGGTCTCACTTGTTCCAAGGCTAATACTGGGAAATTTTGTTTTCTTTCACAATTATATTCATACATCATGGTAATAAACTCCTTCATCGTGTGTGGAAGAGAAACCAAAGCGAGGAGTTTCACTTTGTGTGATTCTTTGTGTATGTCGCCCCCTGCAGCTAATATTAGAGCATGAACGCGGGCCATGGAGCCTTCTGCTGCAGTCAGTGGAGGAGGTAGATGAGGTGATCGCTCACATTGGCACCTGTCTTCATCGGATCTGTCCCGCTGGCTCACCTGTGTAGGTACCACACAGCCAGCAGCCACAGTTATACTTCTAACAAAGAGCACAGGAGAATCAGTAGCTGTGGGTCCCAGGAAATATTTCATGGGAGATTTATTAACTTATTGATTTCTCATGTTCTCTTGTTTGTTTTTTCTCCCGTCTCTCTCCGTAAGGAAGGAAGATGATGAGGAAGGTGACTTTAAAGCCTTCTGAGAGGACAGCATCTCTTCATTCCATATGGGATGATTATGGCTCAGCTGATCCGGGACCCTGTGGTAAATCAGAAAACTGTTTGTTAAACACTTTAAAAACGTTTGTTAAATGTTGACACATTGCTCTGGTCTTTTTTTTGCAGGGGGATTTTCTCATCAGTACTGGTGTGTTTGTGATAACTTGGGGCTGCCATATAGAGAAGAGGTCCAATGGGTCAGTACCACAGACTTGAAACATTTTGCATTAGTTTATTTGTTTAATCAGTCATATTTTTATACATCTTTGCTTAATGTGTCATTTTATTGCTCATTTCATTCCTCCCTTAAGTATTTCTCTGCTTCCTTTTGTTCTGCTTTTCTAATTTTCCCTTCATGAGCCACTTCTGTAAAGTTGTATTTCCTTTTATTTGCCTTTATCTTCTCTTCTTCTGCTGCTTTAACATGTTTTACATGTTCATCCTTCATGTGGAGGTCACACTAAAGCGATATTTCACACAGATCTGCTGTTGCTGCATCTGCATTACATCTTTTCTGCTCTGACCTCGTAGAACTTGTAAAATACGATCATGAAACCATTGCTTCTTTTCTCCTCTTCTTTCTTTCTTTTATTCTCTTGTTATTGTTGTGTCGTTCTCCAGGATGTGGACACCATCTATCTCACTCAGGACACTAGAGAGCTCAACTTACAAGACTTTGCACACCTGGAGAATAGGTATGTATACTGGAATTGTTTGTGAATGGGAAGATTTTGTGGATTTTATAAAGTTACCAGTGTGTCACGAGTCTCTAAATTGGCTTTAAAACAGCTTTAATGTTTTTTGTTTCTGTGTCAGTAAAACCCTCTCTGTTACCGTATTGAATAAAGTTCCTGCATTTGTCATTTTCAGGGATGTTGTGGCAATTGTTGCAGCTCTAGAATACAACCAGTGGTTCACCAAACTCTCAACCAAAGACTACAAACTGGTAAAATACTGCAGTTTAGTTTCATCTAGCCCTGTTTAAATAGTGCTGCATATTGTGGCTTTAGTAAGGATGCAACAGTTACACAGTGTTGTAAATGAGCAGACAGGCAGTGAACAGCATAAATACTCAGATCTGAATCATTAATAAGTCATGTTTCTGCATTTCAGTCTGCAGATGTGTGTGACCAGATCTCCAGAGTTGTGGCTCGATCCAGTCGGCTAGAAGAGCTGGTGCTCGACAACGCCGGCCTTAAAAGGTCAGAGTGAAAAATATATCTTTGTTTTCAGCATGTTTGAATGAAAGGTCAGGGTTTATTTAGTTTGACCACAATACAATTGTTAAACTTGTTCTCTGATCCTGAGCTTCTTTTCTTTTACTTGTTTTCTCTCTTTTTTTTAGTGATTTTGCTCAGAAACTAGCCAGTGCTCTCTCACACAACCCTTCCTCTACACTGCACACACTCAACCTGAGCAACAACTCTCTGGAGGATAAAGGTTAAAACACCACCCACACACATTACGCAGGCATGCACACACGTGTCCCATCTACTGTATGTGTTCTTCATGAGATGATATAATATATGATCTTTTGATTCCTTTATAGTGTGTAGTGTGATTATTCTTCCACTTATGCTGGGCATCATCTTGACTCTCTAACTGTTCGAGCAGTTTGCTACCACATTTATACTCAACAAATGAATTTATTGTTTTATTTCAGGTGCCTCTGCACTGAGCGCTCAACTCACCAAACTGCCCATGGGCCTAAAGCACTTAAACCTTTCCAGGACCTCCATGTCTCCCAAAGGTGAGCACACAGGAAAAAGCTAACAAAAAAAATAAAATAAGAAAAAAACATGTAACAATTTCTTATTAACATGAACTGTTTTTCCAACCATTTCTTGCAGGTGTAAACAGCCTCTGTCAGGCTTTGTGTGCCAATCCTGTTGTCGCCTCCACCCTCACACACCTCGACCTCTCTGGAAACTCCCTCAGAGGGGACGACCTACCAGTATGTAGCTCCATCCTCTCCATTTCTTATGTAGCACTCAGAGTAAAACATTAAATAAAACAAAACATACATTTTATTGAAGCTTTGCAGAAGACGCTGGACTACATTTATGTTCTACACCAAAGACATATACAGAGCTCTCCATCAGTCTTTTGCACCCTTTACATGCAGAATTTGGTCTGTTTTCAGAGAACTTGCTGAATGCATACTCCAGTTCAGCAAATGGGGCTGTACCATTAGAAACCATAGATTTATTGTTGTCCAGTAAAGCAGATGTGCAAACAGAAGGAACAAAGAAGCTGTGCGGCTTCTTTTTATTTCTATTTTTACAAATATTTATTCATGGTCTCGTCCATCATCACTGTTTACTGTTGTCTATAACTCTACACTGCCCCCTGGTGGATGTACTGCCTAACAACTATGCTTATATTAAGGATGCATGGAAGTAAGAGCTTATAAATTGGCCTTCAAAGAGACATTTGGGAGCTGCCATCTCGGTCATCAATATATTCCTGAGCTGTTTGTGGATGTTATCAATGACACTGTTTCTTGTTGGTGGGCTTTTAACAGAATCTGCACAGCTTCTTGAGTCATCCCAACTGCCTGGAAACTCTGGATCTGTCCAACAGTGACTGTTCACTAGAGCTGGTAAAAAGAAAACAACAAAAATATACCTTTTATATCTGCACTTGTCTGGTCTGCCTACTTTATCTGAATTATTTTAATGTTTTTAAGGTGTGTGCATCTCTGCTGCGAGGATCTTTAATGCATCTTTCAGTTCTCAACATGTCAAAAACAGTCTTTTCTCACAGGTCAGTTATTAAACTCAGACTCATACATCTAACAAGTCATGAACTGCTTTTTATTTGGATATCAACACTTCTCTTACTCACACAGGAAGTGTAAAGAAATCCCTTCATCCTTCAAGCAGTTTTTCAGCTGTGCGCAGGCTCTGACTTCTGTCAGTCTGTCAGGAACCAGGCTCCCTCTGGAGGCTTTGAAGTAAAAAAACACTTACAAATGGCTTCATGCTTAATTGAGTTTCAATAAAATCCACTTGAAGCTGAACTAAGCTCTTATTAGAAAGTGTCATCACAGTGATTTCCTGTCTGCAGGGCACTGTTGTTGGGCCTTGGCTGCAACCCAAACCTGAGCGATGTATCTCTAGATCTCAGCTGCTGTGAGGTAAAACCATCCCAAATCTAAACACTTCGACATACAGTTTAAACTTTGTTGGATTGTTTACAAAGGAATTAGTCATGATAAGGGTGAATAATAAGGAGGTAAATGTCTTATTTTCTCAGCTGCGTTCAGGAGGATCCCAGATTCTGGAGGGCTGCATTGCTGAGATCCCCAACATCTCCAGTCTGGACATTTCAGACAACAGTGAGGATGTTTTAGCTTCTATTCTGTTTGTTTTAGCTGGCGATGCTTTAAATATGATCATTAATCCGTTATCTCTCTCTTGTTTCACACTCAGGTTTGGACATGGACCTCACCACCCTTCTTGTCTGGCTGGCCAAGAACCGCTCCGTCAGGCATCTTTCACTGGGCAAAAACTTCAACAATATAAAATCCAAGTTCGTGAACAACAAGCCAACTTTGTTTTAGGATAATCTGGTTTTTATTGTTGTACAGCTGATGTCTTAACACACTCTTTTCACAGGAACGTGGCTCAGGTCCTGAACAACTTAGTTTATATGATTCAAGAAGAGGATTCAGTGAGTGAAGCATTTTCATCAACATTTTGCCAATATTTCTTATTTTTGTCTCATCTTTCATTGTATCATGCTACTTTATCTGTAAAACCACTCAGACAGCACTCAATATGTTATAATCAGATAACTTGTCTGTCAAACGACTCCCTCTTTGCAGCCGTTGACCTCACTGTCCCTGGCTGACTCCAAGCTGAAGGCTGACCTCTCTATTTTCCTCAACGCACTGGGCAGCAACACCTCTTTAATCAAACTGGACATCAGTGGAAACTGCATGGGAGACATGGGGGCAAAGATGCTGGCCAAAGCTTTGCAGATTAACTCAAAGCTCAGGTGAGAAAAGCAGCAGTACTGTCAGTTCAGCTTATTTTAACATGGAGGAGAGGGTTCAGGGTAAATAAAGTTGTGTCTGGTAGAACTGAGACAAAAAAAGTAGTACTTTATTTATTTTAATAAACTGATGTTTTTTTTTTCTCAGTGTTCATTTTGGTTGTTTGGACTCGTGTCATGAATCTGTGAATTAATCTTTCAGTAAAATTTCTCAACTTTTTCTGTGTCGACATGTTTTATGACTTATTATAAATAAGTTCTCATGTTAAGAACATATTTTTATTTCCTTATTAAATTTTTATTTTTTCCTTCTTTAATGCCTGTATTTTATTAGGAAGGAAATTAGTGAAATTTAACTTTTTACTTGATTACACAAGCTCATCCTGTATTCCCACAAATTAATGAAACTTGTATTTTTGCTTGTTATATAAAAAATTGTGAACTATTTGATATTTTCTTAATATGAAAAGATTTTTACATCTACAAAACATTTAAATAAACATAAATTGTTTCTCATACACACACAGACACAATGCAGAAGAAAAGATGACGGGCAGAATCCAGTAACAATATTCTCCTGATATAAAAAATTTAAGGTTTTAAACAGTAATGAATAGGTTAAAATAAATTGGTCAAAATATTTATTGTGTAGAAAATAATAGATTGAAGCTGTGATGTGTGATTCTTTCCACAAAGAATCTGGTTTCTTTCTTTTGGTTTTATTGTACCAATCTTTTTGTTTTGTGTACGTTTGCAGGACAATAGTGTGGGATCGAAACAACATCAGCCCACAAGGTTTACAGGATGTAGCAGCTGCCCTGGAGAAGTATGTTTAAAGCAGAAGTAACATGTTTTAGGTCTCCAACAGTGCTGTAAGCCGAAAACTTCTGTCCATCAGGAACTACACCATTCGTTTCATGCCGATTCCCATCGTGGATGCTGCTCAGGCTCTGAAGGCAAATCCAGAGAAGACTGAGGATGCCTTACTGAAGGTCATTTGCTCAAATGTTTAGTTGTTTTGTAAAGTATCCACCATGTGCCACATTTCTGAAAGGGTATTAATATTCTGTATATTATATCTTGCAGATGGAGCAGTACCTGCTGAGGAACCACGAGACCCGTAAATACCTGCAGGAGCAGGCGTACAGGCTGCAGCAGGGCATAGTCACCACTACCACACAGCAGGCAGGCCCAGCAGCACACAGATGCACTCAATCAGCATTCATTTAGTTATTCAAATGACTTTTCAATGCATTTGATTAATACGCCGCCATTCTGTAACCTCTCAGATGATGGACACGATGTGTGTGAGGGTGCAGGATCACCTGAACTCTCTGAGGTTCTCGGAGACCACCTCGGTTCAGGAGGACATGAAGGTGGCAGAGAACCTCATGAAAGATGCTAGAAACTCTAAAAGAGTAAGAAGTGATATTCATGACCACATAAAGAATTGATCCCATAAATTTCCAAACTAAATAAGTATAAAATGTTTTAATTCATGGTAAGGGGTTCCAGCTGCTCCTTACATTTACACCTTGGTGTCTCTACCGTTGTTTTTCCAGCTACTCCCTAACCTGTACCACCTGAAGAGTGGGGGGTCCAGAGGTGCTTGTGTTGGAGCAGTTCAGGATAAGCTAGAGTCGATGGCGGGAGAGATGGCGAGAGTGATGGACGAGCAGCTGCAGGTGCTGAACTCACCTAATCATGCAGTCTGGTGACAATATAAGTGCAAGGCTTAAACTATACTAACTAATCCACTCTAGATGATGCTGGTGTCTATGGTGGATGCTGCTGAGGGTCTATGTCCTCATGTGATGAAGAGGAGCAACCTTCATCAAGACCTGATGAAGGCCAGCGCGGGCAGGATGACCATTCCTCGCAGCTTCATCACCACAACTCTGCTAGAGCAATCTGGGGTTGACATCATCAATAAGATCAGGTCTGATCTGCAGCATGCGCGTTATATCTGTACTTACTGTGGACTCTTTGTTTCACTCTGTGGTGTAAAACCGACTTAAATCCCTCTGGAAAATTCAGACATATGATGCAATAAATGCACAATTTCTAACAAGTACTTTGAGAAAATGTTTATTTGTTTTTGTTTTTTTAACCCATGTTGTTTTTTTATTCTTTGACAGACTGAAGTTTTTTTTATTTCTTACAACTTTATTTATTGTAGCATGTGAAAGGAACTGATACGAACAAATTATTTTATATATTGTGGTAAGTTTATTACCAAAACATGCAAGAATACACAGATTAAAGGAAAAGCTTTGAGTTTTGTGCTGATTTGATCATTTTTGCAAAGCTTTATTTTCAACCACAACAGAATTTCATGGAGTTTTTTTTCCTAAACATCTGTAATCGGACAGCAGCAGATGTTGAGACAAGTTTGTTTTAATCAGCAGAGATGCTGCGGCACTTTTTTGACAAAGGAAGTGGTTCCATCAAGTTCCTGTGAATTTACAGGCTCTTTGTGCCGTGTTTGATGTGTGAAAGAGCTTTTTTCTGTTATAAGTTACTTAATTTTGATTGATTTTAGTTTGAGGCTGTTTTTAAGGCAGCTGTTGGACTTTCATCCCTGCAGGCAGATAAATTATGTCTTTATGTGATATGCTGCCATTGTACAGTACATCATTTTGGTTAAGTTGGTGGCTTTTACTAAACAAATCTTTGTTCCCACATAGACGATTGAGGCCTGGGATCTGAGATTTGTTTGTGTTTAGGTCCTACATGTGGAGCTTTTGTGGCGTAGCAACTGGGATTCTCTTTGAATTCTTCTTGTGTTGTTATTTTTTCATTAAACAGTGAGGTGAAACTCAGCGTGGCATCGTTGCTGTCTGATCGCATCGTGGATGAGATTCTGAATGCGCTGTCCACATCGCAACACACTCTGGTTAGTGTCCCTCGTTGTTTGTCTGTCCTTATTGTCTATTTTCTCTATCTTCTCATCCCTCTCTGCTCCCTCTGTCTATCAGGCTGACCATCTGATCAGAAAGAACCAACCGCTGGTGCAACAGGAGCCCCAGATGGAGACAGAAGTTCTGGATGAGAAGGTTCTTCAGCCACACGACTATAATCTGGATCAAAAACCACACCTGGACCAGAAACATGGGCTGGGAGACATGGACTCCTGCATGGTCAGGACTCATTAAACACAAAATATATGGCAATAAAGTGTGATATTCATATTGAATCATGATCATTTCAGATGCTCGGCAGCATTTAGTCTGAAGCAATCAGTAATATAAACATCTGCTTTGCTCTTTAGATGACTCCTAAATCAAAGAGGAAGAGTATTTTGGTGAGGATGCTTCGTCCCATCTCTGTAGCATTTGGTAAGTGAGAAAAAACACATCTTTCATTACCTCAGTGAATTTTATTTTATAGTACATGTAAACAGCTACAGACAACCCAAAAAGCAAAATATAAAGAATAAAGTAGAGAGAGAGAAAAATACAGGGGTTTCTATTGAGTTTTCTATTACAGACACTAGGAAAAAAGTATTTTACCTTCATTTTAAAGCTTATTAAATCAAATCTTTTGTCTGATAAGCAGCGGTGCAGCTGCAAAAGCTACCTTTTATTTCTACGTGTACCCACAGGATATGTAGGAAAAATGTGTCTCCAGAGCACTTTTACTTAAAAACCAGTTTGCACCAGAAATAAATGGTTGTTTCTTTTTTGTTTGTATTTTTTTTATGTGCGTGTTCTTTAACTGCCTTCTGTTTGCCAAACAGAAATGGAGTTCGACCTGGACAAAGCTTTAGAAGAGGTTCCAATCCACGTTGAGGATCCCCCGCTTCCTCCTCCTCCTTCTCCACTGACGTCAGACAGAAGGTCAGCCTACTATGGAGATGTACCACCTCCTCCTAGTTCACCTGATGCAAACTCTATCAGTTTGGGGGAACTGCCACCTGTGGAGATCAAGACGCTGGAGCACCAAACCAAACAACGGCCGAAGCCAGGGAGGAGGATGAAACCCAGCAAATCACCAGTAGGTTTCCAAAATCCCAAAAAAACCTGAAGATTACCTAAAATAATTTTTGCAACCACTTTTTCTATTTTATTATGATGCTAGTCACTGAATTTGAATCTCTCTTTGGATTTTATGGATTAGATTTATATAACACCTTTCATTGAATCTATTATCATGTACTCCTCATTAATACTTTGTGACATTAAGCTACATGTGTAGCTACAGCTGCCATATAAAGAGCTATAACTGAACAAGTAATGGTTGCATACAGACTGCAGACAGATGCAGCCATAATCCTAAAATTAGCCCTAAACTGACTCGGGGAAATTTTTTTCATGATGGTGTGACTAAACCGAGTCACGTGGAATCGGATGTTTTAATATCCGATCAGGGCAACTTTCATATGTGCTTTTAAATCTGAATCTGCTTCAATGAAGCGAAATGGAAAATGGATATCCAACCATTCCTAACGAGGTCGCGGCTGACATCGGGCGAGAGGCGGGGTACAGCAGCAGCAGACCTGGACAGGTCGCCAGTCCATCCTAGGGCCAACACACATAGACAAACAACCATGCACACACACACTCACTCCTATGGGCATTTTAGAGTCTCCAATCAGCCTATCCCCAAGGTGCA
>JBAMHV010000018.1:19743659-19773346 GCA_037177535.1 Pseudomugil gertrudae
ATAAATCAGAAACTTTCCGTAGAAATCCACTTACGCCGCTTTTTGTGCGTAAGCAAGCTTTATAAATGAGCACCCTGGTGATCAGATCGGAAACAGCTGGTGACTTTAATCCCATGTTGGTGCAGAATTTTGTTTCCATGTGTAATTCACATCTTTGTTATATGGTATGTGTCTTTGGCATACCAAGGTAATGGAAACACAGCTGTTAGAACTACACAGGAACAGTCCCGCAAAACACACCTTCAGCTCGTCTCTAAAGGTCCATTTCTGGCTGCCTTTTAGAGCAGAATGTGTCTTTTTGTAAGCATAATACATTTAGTTTGTACATTTGTTGTTAGCAATGTTGTTATCCTCATTATTATTTATATTATATTATATTGGTTTATATTGTATTATATGATATTATATTGGATTATATTATATGTAATGTTATATTGGATTATATTATTATTAATATGATTATTATTATAAATAAAAATGGGTTTTTGGCCCTGCTGCATGCTCCTATTTAATTAGAACATTACTTATATTTGTGCTTATTTTTCTCTTTTTTTAAAAGCAGCAATATAAGATTGCATCTTTACAGTCCCCAACGGTCCTATAAAGAAAACTGTATCCATCAGCCTGTTTTTCCTCTCTTTCCAGCATCATATAACTGCTCTCCTGTGAGACTGACCTCCTACCCTGGTTCTGATTAAATGGAGTGCGTGAGATATTTAGCGTGGCCTCAGAATGTACATTTCCTCTCTGCAGGTTGGGGACACACAGGCTCAGTTTGATGCTCATCTAAATGGCTTTGTGTTGTGCAGAAATGTGTCTGGCAGTGCGCAGTTAATCATCTACACATCGCTGTACTGGTTAAATTGAAGCAGACAGATTACTGTTGATCCGTTTAAGTGGAACCAATCTGCATGTTTTCCCCCCCAGAGGAGGAACTGGATCTTTTACTGTCCAAGCTCCTCATCTGCCTTTAAAAACTATGAGTTACAAGATGTGGAGAGACGTAAAGAGCTGCAGAGTCGATTCTCAGCTTTGCTACAGATTAACATTTAAATATATTTCTCAGTGCAGGAGTAAGTCGTGCCGCGTTATGTGAGACATCAGGGCTGTTTAGACAGATCTGACAGCTTAGAAAATGGAATTAAAGTTGATGTAAACCTTGATAAACCAATAATTAGTGACTTCTGCATTAGAAAATGTCATTGGTATAAGTTAAGGAACAACTTTCCAGACATGTGCAACACTTTAATATAAACTATGAATAATAATTGTGCATTACCTCGAAGTCTTAATGGCTCCGGAGCTAAAATAGTTCTGGTTTCCTTTTGGACGGGCTGCAGCTTAAATGGGGCCGACAGCATCAGGGTTGTCATGGAAACCTCACGGTCAGAGCTGCTACATTGACTTTGGTACCACAGCCAAGTCGGTCATTTGCTCCGTTTGCTTTGACTCCTCGCCAGTTTGAAATCATCTGTTGCTGCAGCTCTGATGTTTCAGTTATCGGATAAAAGGTTGAGTTGTAGAAATCCAGCATTGACTTCTTGTTACCGGGCTTGATGTGGGATGTTAATCTACACAAGCTATGTATCCAAACCATCACATAAGCACCGATATACAGAAATATAAGTAGAAAGCAAGCGCTAACAGCCAGTCTTGCTAGCTTAAAGGCAATAAAAGTAGGATTTCCAACCAGACTTGCAGCAGTCTGGTACTTATCTATGCTGTTTGATTTCATGCTTGTGTTGTTTTTATCCTCTGATGCTTTGGATAAAAGCGTCTGTAGAATAGAATAGAATTTCAGGATGTATTTTTCCTCTATAAGGTCAATCATGTGAGTGATATTTATGCTTTTTCCTTCATCTGACAAATCCAAACGTTTCCACTAACATGGTGTCCATTTATTTATCCTAGTTTAAGTACAGATGAGGATGGCAGAAAGGGAGGGATGATCCATCATGGCTTCATATGTTCAATCATCTCTGATTTTTTTGCTTTTAGAAACTCCTGAAAAAAGTAACAAATAACAGGAATGATAGATAGATAGATAGATACTTTATTGATCTCCAGGAGAAATTTACATTTCCAGCAGCATCGAAAGGTTAAAAACTTAAGGGCATGCAAAAAGAAACTATAATAAAATAAAATAAAAAAGAAGGTAAATGTGCAATTGAAATAACACTGGCCATAAAAAATTAAAATATAAGGAATCTAGCCCTTGAAATCTGTGATAGTATCTTGTACAATCGGCAAAAAGAAATTAACAGAAATCCACATTGTAGGAGATTTTATGATAAATGGTAAATGGTCTTGTACTTGTATAGCACTTTTCTACACATCAGTGCACTCATAACATTTTAACACTATTCGACACATTCACCCACACGCTCACACACACACTCACACATTCACACACCGGTGACGCAGCACCAGGAGCAACTGGGGGTTCAGTGTCTTGCTCAAGGACACTTTAACATGTGGACACCAGAGCCGGGATTTGAACCACTAACTTGCTGGTTAGGAAATAACCCACTCTACTACATGCGCCACAGCTGCAGATTTTATGATGTGATGCCAAAACAAAAAGGATCAAGCAGATTCCTAAAGCACCAGCAGGCTGCTGCTGTTGCCTCTGGTTGTTGCCACGGTGACAATTTATGTCCTCAGTGAGTGATAGATGCAGCATCCTGCCCCTCGCGTTGCTGTGCATGTGTGCTGGAGAAAAGGGGACCAAGAGAGAGGATGTAATGAGATGTGGCTATTTATATACGTATGTGTAGTGTAATGGCAAGGACTTGATGAATTACTTTTAAGGAGCTAGAGGAAGAAATGTCAATGTATATGAAAAATTGAATTATGGTGTGTGTAAAGTATGCATGTGTGTGTATGGGAGAGGAGAGAGCAGCAGAGTGGTGGTAGGTGGGTGGGGGGGCTCTAAATGGGGCCGTTTTTAAAAGAAAAAAGTATTGAAATGGAGACAAAAAACAAAGAAAGCAAAATGCATGACAGAAACCAGATGTGTGAGCTTGGGTGCACGTGAGACCCTTCCCTCCCCACAAATCTTCCTCTGTTTAAAGCCTCTCTGCAGCAGTAGTGTTACCATAGCAACGGTAGCCAGGCAATGACGCCGAGCATCTCTCTCAGAACACACCCTACTCAGCGGCGCTGTTAAGAGGGGAACTGTGTGTGACGATGATGCAACGGGGCAACGCCCACTGAAAGGCTGTACTGGTATCAGGAGAAATGGTCACAATGAGCCTCCTAAACAGGCTTTGAGGGGATTTTGTCAGCACAATGTGCATAATGAGGTCCATAATGGTGCAAGAAAATGTTAAGTATTTGTATTTTATGCTTTTTTAAAAAAAATATTTGTACTTTGTACACCAATGTGTTTTTTTTTTTCTGGGGTGGGGTCACATGTTGCACTTCCCTATATCTGTAACCAATTGTACAAGTAAATAAATGAGATAATGGCTAAGAATACAAACAAATAGGAAGGGTTGGAGGGTAGAATGTGTCCCAGCAGGTTCCCTGTTTAGGTATAGCTAATAAAAAACAAAAATTAAACTTAATCCTCTTTTACATGTTTAATCCTATCAATTAATGACGCTGCAAATGGATGTGCTATGTCACTTCCCCCATCTTTTGCACAGGTTTGGTTTAGTAACGCGGGTGTGTCATGTGTTTCAGCAGATACACTAACAGACAGACATATGGACCCAGCAGCAGTGTGCTTAATGTGACATCTGATCAGCTGTTCAGAGGAATATGAGGCAGCTGTTCAAACTTTCCTCCTCTGCGGTTTCATCCACAATAATTAGCCGCAGCACTGAGTTCATTTCTGCTCAGCATCTCAGACAAATAAAGAAGAAAAATGCTGTGTTTGCTTTCTGTCTGAGCACATCAGTATTTCCAGCTGCTCCTATCATTTCTTTAACATGATGCTTCGTCTTTGTTTGCATGATATAAATTCTTTTGGCAAAATGGAAACTTTACTCATAAAAGGCTTGCAGTTATTTGGCACAGTTTCAGATGCAATACTTTTTAATGTCAAACACAATCACTGCACAATAATAAAAAAAAATTCAATTTATTTATAAAGCACTTCATATGAACCACAATTTGTACAGAAAAGCTTAATGTGGTTTTGATTAGAAATATCCCACGTGCACTGTGGGAGTTTTTCCTCATGTTGAACCAGCAGGATTTCAGAACCACTGATGTAAAAGCACCAATGTGTGGATGATTAAACGTCACAGACTGATAAATCTAATAATGAAGTAAAATTGTGTAGTTAAAGCTTGTGTTTGCAAGCTGTACAAGTCCCCCAAAACAAACAAATCTTCTAAACTCGTATTTTTTCCCAGTAGAGCATGGGATGTGTTGTTGCCATCAAATAAAAATCTAGCCACATATTCCCATAAGATGATACAATGTTTCAGATTCATCATCTGAAATGTTTGTTTAGGTAATAAAACATGGATTGACCGTAGTTGCTCATCCTGTTTTTAATTCTGAGTCTTGTGCAGCTCACCTGATGCAATAAGTGTATAAAGCATGTTGAGCATAACCGGCCCGTTACCAGGTCAGTGTGTTGCCAGGGTTACAGATCACAACTGTTTTCTATTATGATGAAAGAGACCGTGTCCACATCACTGCATGTTTATGCTCAAATGTCTGATTATGGGATGGTTTCAGTTTGAAGGGGGCGACACAAACTTACAGAAACAGCTTTTTCTGCAGTGTCTGCATCAGAGTACCAACATCACTGTAACGTAACCCTAACTTAGCCAAATCTACCCCCCCTCCCCCACCCCCTGGCTTTACAGCATTATTAGTAATGAAACGTAAATTTTAGAAGTTAAAATCTTTATTCATAAAATCGTGTGTGTGTGAAGAGGCTCCAGATACTTGCTGCAGTAAAAGATAAAGGAAGAAGAAGCCCCGCCCAATCAAACGGCATCAGGGGTCTCCTGCTGACATTAGAGGATACCCTGGCTTCATGTGTGTGTGTGTGTTTCCTTTCATGCACCTTCTATGAACACACACTCTGCAGCACTGCACTGCAGTGTTTGACTTCTCAGTCCACATGTCTGTTTCATATTAAACCCCCCAGTCTGCGGACATGTGCATGCTGCAGGGAAGGGGAGGTGGGGTGTGTGTGTGTGGGTGTGTGTGTGGGGGGGTGTTTGGCCTCCTCTGGACAGGCTGTGGTGGGTGGGGTATATGGATCGGCTTTATTGATCTGTCTGTTAAACTAATGTGTTTAGAATTAGCGTTTTGGGCTAAAGGATGTGTAAACCTGTAATCAGAGGTCGGTGTTTGTGGTGTGTTTTTATGCCTGTGATGTAGACGAGACTGTGTACGGTCAGTGGAAAACCAAAAGTGTTTGCCACATGGCCTGACTGCAGGAAAACTACTCATGTCATGATGAAGCTGCTGCATGTCGGTGTTCCTGTGACACCGACCTGAAACGATAACGATGAATGAAAAATGAACATTTTCTGTCAAAGCAACACGATTCTAATAAATAACATGTTTGTTTGTAAATGTGTTGCTTAAACTCATCACTTGTTGCTGAATTGATGTTTTTTTTTGTCATTTTTCTCTTTTTTTCAGGGCAGTTACCCTGTCTGGGACGACTTCATCAATAAAGCCAGCAAACTACAATCACAACTTAGGTAACACACACACACACACACACACACACACACACTCTCACATTCACAAAGTGTGGTGTTTCTGTGTTTCTCGTATATTTGATTCCTTTTAGTTTTGGCTTTTACCACTGAAAGATGCTGCGTCCTGCCTCTGCTTTGCTGCAGCGATCACATAGGCGACGTTCTCGTTGTACTTTTTCAGAACATCGATGCTTTCTAGGAAAACGAGCCGTTTTTGCCAGAACAAAATGAGAAGACTTCATGAAAGTAATTGTGGAAGTGAAATGGCAGAGCACATTATCTGAACTTCATCGTCAGCCTGACACAGGTGTGGGAGGCAGGAAGGAAGAAGTTTTAACTGCAAGGAAAGTGGATTAGCTTTCATGTCTCAGAACATCCAGGCTTCACATCTGCAGTGTCCCTGGTTTTATTGATTTCATTTCTCTCCCCCGTCATTTATACGAGTTACAGCCACGCTCTCGTGTGAAGTCACGCCAACTAATGACTGAAACGCTGAAGTCGTTCAGCTTGTCTCGCTGAAAGGACTCAATCTAAATATTCTAAAAGTTCATATCTGGTGACACGTTGACCGTATTAAAGCTCAAAGAATGGTCATGATACGTCTCAAACATGATCACAGAGAGTAGATGCCCCTCGATCAGCTGTGGACTTCTCAGCATAACACCAGTGTTTCCATCTTCACCACTCTGGGAGAGTTAAACAAATGTGTTTGTTTGCTTTTCAGATGGTTAAATCGACATATTTTCTGTCATGTGTTCCGTACGGTAGTTCTGCTGAGCTGCATGTGTGTGAACAGAAGCTGGGATTTAAAAGAATAAACTGCAAACCAAATGGTAGTGGGAGGTAGTCTGGTCAGCAGCTCCACAGATGGACATGTAACGCCACATCCCGCTCCTCTTTCATCCAAGTCTTTGCTACTGTTGTGGTGTTCTTTCACTGTGTTTAGCTCATTGATTTTTTTTCTTTTCGATCTGGCATTTGGGTGAACTCTGCTTTTGCCCACTGATGACGTCCGTTTGCAAAGCAAAACCATTGTTTTCTGTCTCCATGACGAGAACAGACCTTTCAGTCCTAATTTTCAGCCTTCTGGTCTGAACACACGAGCTGGTCCAAACGTCTCGCTGCAGAGCCGGATGCCGTGCAGAAGAAGGAATTCAGCTGTGTGATTCAGACGTGTTGCAGAAAGGATGCATCTAAAAGGAAGCAGGACGGTAGATCTCGAGGACCAGAGGACACCTGGCACTGTTCTGTCTCTTGCATTTGGATCCCTTGTAATGGACCTACATTTGTAGACAGAGTTTGCCTCTTTAATCCACATCAGAGTTTATTTGCACACGCACATCCCCCCAAATGAAACGTACCAAGCAAGTACTTCTGAATCAGGAGGGCTGGTGTGATTTTTACCTGAAACCATGCCAGCAGACAGCACGATCACACAGAAACCTCATTTTTTAAATTAGTGCTGATCCCTGACATTGAGATTAAATAGAAAGCTCTTATTATTGATACTGATTATATATATTTTTAGTCGTACCCATGATTAAGTGCTATTTCAGACATTTCTTTTTATCCTCAAAATGATTGATGCATTGCTGGGACTTAGTCAACAATAAACCATTTTGACTGATTCAGTATGAAAATAAATAGTTGTTGCTATGGTGACTGTATACCTGTGCTGCAGCACACAGCTGAAAATATCTTCCCAGCAGCTTGGCACGGTGTCAGTCTGCCCCGTACTGGTAATTTTCTAGCTGGTTTCAGTCTGTGCTCGTTGCACAGTTTCTTTCTCATCAGAGAAACATCTTTTAATGAAACTTTAGAAAAACTATCACAGAGTTTTTCACTGTTCTCAGCTTCTGCAACATCTTTGGTGCTTTTTTCTGTGCCATCCTCTTCCACTTGCTCGTCTTCTTCTTCTCTGGTTTGTTCTTTTCACTGGTTGTGTGTCAGCTGTGCAACTCCTCACTGTCCTCGTGATTTCCGGTGTTACGACAAAATCTGTGACCCATCCGAATCTGTGACCACAGGGGTGTTTGCTTTTCTCAACATACACGCCTTAAAAGTCGAGCAAGGTCTTAAAAACACTTAACCCCTTATGTCCTGATGATGCATGTTTGATACTTGCTGTTTCTGAGACACTTTGCAGAGCGAGTCTGGTGGACTTGTCATGTTGAAATACCTTTGCAGATTATAATCTTCACGTGCACGTTTTGTGTATTTTTGCTGTGAGTTTTTTCTTCTTTAAATGTACCATGTTTATGATAAGCCTATGCTTTAACCGTTCATTAACAGTGCAAACAGCAGTGTTATGTTGCAAAATGTCACACCTTTAAATGGTTTTTACTCTTAATGGACAGATAGTTGTAAGGCCTGTTCAGATTAACGGATGGGCTGGTTCTGACCCACTGGCTGCCAGATGAATATCCCGACTCAGCACTCAGGTTCTATGGATTTCTTGAAACAACCTAAAACGTCTTTAAATGTATTTTTCATATTCTCAAAGTCCTAAAAAAGGATTTGCTTTCTCCTTACCCAGACCTCCTGACCCTGTACGGTAATAAACAAAATGGGATGTTCTCTGTTGGATTCACTTAACAACGAGCGATTGATTTACAGATTACAGATGTAATCGGTACATAACTTCTGAACTCTCAAAGATCCTTTCTCAGGCAGTTATTGAGTGACTTCATGTCCACGAGTAAACCGTGCAGCCTCCTGCATCATTCATGGCTTCTCTTATTTTGTTTGCATGACTACCTAACAGCGTGCAAGGTGAATGACAGTAGACACACACATCATGAGTCGGGTGCTGATGCATGATAACCAGTTAAATCACAGAAAGAATTAGCATTATTTAACATAATGAAAATGAAAAGAATGTCTTTAGCTGTTTATCATCTTTCCTCTCATTTTGTGAGATGATCTGCACACTACCTATCTAAGATAACATATTATAAACATGGTTATTTGTAACTATGAAGCTGTAAGATTATTAGAGCTGCAATATTTTACACAAAGATTTTAGCAGCTTTCTGCATCTAAGGACATCTTCTAAGACATTTTAAGAGATATCCTTTAATATTATTCGTAACACAATTAAGTGTTTTACTCAAAGCAACGCTCCATAAATCTCTGATCTTCAAATTCTTTGCTTCTGACTTGTTTTGATGGCCCTGTGACAGTCGCTACATGCAGTCCGGGAGCCATCATCGCTCTGCAGTGTCCCAAATATGAGAAACCACACATCAATTTGTTCCGGCTCAGAGCCTCGTATCAGAGCTGCTTTTGGCTTAATGGCGCCATACTGCATAAAAACAGCTGGATATCAACCGTTGGCAGATTTGGTCTCACACACAGTTGATTAAGCAAATAAACACTAGAGGAAAATATTGGTGGAAGGGAGGGAAAATACAGAGCAAAAGTCTACATCCGAGTGACTTTTACCGACGGAGGAGAGCTCAGAGAAGAGATAAGATGCAAGATTGAGGCTGAATTAGCCGTGGCGAGAGGATGCCATAGTTTAGTGGTATTCCTTTAAGAGGAAAACTTAATTCTCTTTGTGCTGCTGGTGCCAGATTCTCACACTTTCACATGAGTTGTTGCAGGAAATGATCACGTTCCTGCTTTCAGCATAAGATGTTTTTTTTTTCTTCCCAGGAAACATTGCATCAGGTTCCACACAGATTGTGTCTAAACCTGAGCCCATGAAAATCCAATCAGTCTGCCTCATTAAGTGTTTAAATGTCAGGCTCACCTGCTGTTCTGTCGGTACGTCCCCGAGAGTCTGGTTCACTGCTTCCACCACACACACACACACACACACACACACACACAGATCACATTGCTGAATGTTGCCAGCTAGCAATGCATACACATAAACTGCTAAAAACCTGCACTTAGCCGTTACTGTGTCCTGGGAAATGCCACCACATGCACTCTCACACCTTCTCTAATCTATAAACGCCCACCGACACATGCCCCTGCAGTAACACCGTGCACTCACACACATTCACCTTCATCTCTGCGACTGACAGCGATGAATGATGCTA
Organism: Pseudomugil gertrudae; assembly: GCA_037177535.1. NCBI lineage: Eukaryota > Metazoa > Chordata > Actinopteri > Atheriniformes > Pseudomugilidae > Pseudomugil > Pseudomugil gertrudae. The sequence goes on from JBAMHV010000018.1 coordinate 19,753,387, forward strand.
CTGTAAAGTCTTTATCAGTGAGATGGGGATTCTGCAGCCAGCTGGAAGTCAGCAGAGGTCAGAGCACAGGCTACATGCATCCCTTCTCTTCCTCTTCCTTGTGCTGCATGTGCACGAAGACCATTTGTTGCCAGTCTCTACAAATGGCATGCACCTGTTGGTTCTATAACTGACAGCCAAGCTTCATAACATAAGACACATTTTTAGATAAATAGATTATTTACTACTCCAGGAATTCACTAACAAATTTTTTTTTTTCAAAATGTCTAACTTTCAGTCTGTTTTTATTTATTTAGAGTTTTGCATAATGCCTCCTCTGTTGCACCCTGCAGGACAACGGTTGTTGCAGTGGCAGCTTTCCTGGATGCCTTTCAGAAGGTGGCTGATCTGGCAACCAACAGTCGAGGTAAGATGGAAATAAAAAGTTATTTTTTTCTCACTTTTTAAACCACTGCAGACTCTGTCATAACTAAAGGGACATTCCCTTACATCACTACTGTAAACAGGGCAGTTGTTAGTTTAGCTGATCTTTCTTTGAGTTAATTTAAATAAGATGAGTTGAAGTTTATTTTCTGTGCATTTTTTAGGCTTTGCGGCTTTAATTTTTGTGCATAAGTGATATTTACTTGGCAATTTAAACATGTTAGTGTATATTTAAGCATGTTAAAGGTGACAAATAAGGTGAAAATACATTTAGAAAAGTATTACTAATGATAAAGATGCTATAATTTAATATGAATGAAGCAAAAAACAGATGAAAACCTTTTAGAGACTGGAATATTGCAGTTTTAAATACATGTATTATTTTGTATATGACAGATTGTCATACACAGACAGCACATGGGTCAGAAACATAAAGCCTGATGCTGAAAGTGAGCCAGCAGCTGCTGCAGGAGCACAAAGAGCCTCAAAGATGAGGAGAGAGAAACATCCAGGGTTAAATCTGCTTCGTACATGTTCAGGAGCAGAAAGAAAAAGTAGACTGATGAATAACAGGAGTTTCTGCTGACTCAACAGACAGAAATACTGTGTGTTTCCAGCCTGGAGGCACACTGTCGGCTTTTAGGCCATAAACACAAACGTTAGCAGGTTCAGGTAAAAACACTTTTTCTGTCTGGGAACAACCTTTTATATGTTTGAGATTTTTGTGTAGAAATCAAACTTCACAGCTTGTTTTTAATCATAATTATTGTGGATTGACTTTATACGATGTTGGCTTAACATAAACATGCAGTTGAGATTAAAGGTTATTCCTACAAATTTATTATTGGATGTGTTCTACGCTTCATATTGCTTTACAGTACTGTGCTTAACAACATGGACGTTTAGATCAGAAAAGCAGTGACATCTGTACTGTGTCTTAGACTATATTATAACCATGATCTACCGGTTCGGTTTGGGAGCATTTGGCTCAGAGAGGTAGCAAATTAAATGCAAATAAAAGAGAACAGTCTCCATGAAACATTTCCAAGGCTTTGCGTTTTCTCTTTTTCAGTCACACAAACGGAGGAAGGTCTGCTGGTTTTATGAGGCAGGTTCAGATTTTCTGTCGATTTTGTACTTTTCTATTTTTGGCAAATGATAGGAAGCGGCTGTTTTTCTAATCACCGGACAGAAACGATCAATAAAGGGCACTTCCTGGATTGATTAGGAGGAGCAGGAAGCTCTGATGTGTGCATGTTTGGTACTTTTTCTTACTTTACACAGACAACTCCTGTTTATCAGGGATTCTGCCCACTTTGTCTGTAAAGGTTTACTTTGTGTGTGTGTGTGTGTGTGTGTGTGTGTGTGTGTGTGTGTTTACAGTGCTGGATGTAAGCCAACTTCCTGTTGTAGCGACTTGCTGTCACAATGACAACAGTAGCCGAGGAAACAATCAGTCAATGTCCTGATGATTCTGGGTTTCTGGGTTGTTGCTGCTCTGTAATCGACTTTGTGTGTGTGTGTGTGTGTGTGTGTGTGTGTGTGTGTGTGTGTGTGTGCGTGTGTTTGTGTTGAAGTGCCATAGTAGTGTGTTTTTAAATTATTGGCTTCTCTCAGCAACTGTTCGGATAATTAGAGGCTTGTTCAGCCAGACACATCTTACAATGCCAGACTTCCTCTTTCCCTGAACATCTCCAGTACCGTCTACCTAAAGACATCTTCTTTCTATAATATGAACAAAAATATAATCACGATTAACATATTTAATTGTGACATTGTTATCAATGATATTCATCATCAACATCTTACATAAGCATCAGTACCAGTGAGTACACATCTACTTTGTAAGGCTGCAAACAATATTTACCATCAGTATTTAAATTTACATAAGGAAAATAAAATATTAAGGAAATTTTAAAAATCCCTCTTCTACTTCCAGTTGCAGAAAAAAAGATAAATTAATGATGCTGGCTCAGATGCTAATGGTAATGCTAGCAGTTTCAGAAAGCAGAATTGGACTGTGATTGTAATGATGGTAGCATATCTTCTTTCCTAAACTGCTGCGTAAACTGAATTGCAAAGAGAGAAATCTTTGTTTCTTTGTATTACTTTAAAGCAAATCTTGTTTACATGTTGAAATCTGATATTTTTAAGAAGTTTAATGCAATAAAAGATTGGATACTACTGTGCAACAGCTTAGGATGTAGATAAACTAACAGTTAGCTTACACAGTCTTAATATCGGCAGTGTTATATAAGAAGTGACAGTGATAGTTTTAGAACACATGCTTACATTTTTTCTACCAGGTTATTTGATCATTTATTGGCATCAAAATAAATTATCTCGGCATTATCTGAGCCTTTAAAATCCGACAACAGAGCTTCCTTTAATCTCTGCATTTTAGTTTTGTTTTTATTTGAAAGCTAATGCGAGCATAAAGTAATGACTACATGAATATATATTTAATCATTTTAATTAGTAATTTAAATGAGTGCATAATGCATGCAAACATTGCTGATGACACAGAGCCTACTAGACATTTTAATCTCGGAGGAAACAATTGTGTGATGAGCTTTTATCTTGTTCACAGGTGGATAGTGAGTCAGATCTGACAGAGGTGCTGAATTATTGAGCTGAAGATACCGTAACCCATCTGCTCAGTGTCATGTTTTATGTCACAGAGGTATGGAGAGAGATTTCTGTGCAGTGATGGAGATGAAAGGAGATACAGGAGAAAAATCCTGTCAGAGAAGAAACCTGAAATTTTCTAAAAAATTCTGATGTTGGATGTTTGAGGATTAAAATCAAAATGGAAGAATGTGAGGTGGAGGGCAGATGGTGATGGGGGAGAGAGAGGAATGGGGAAACGGGATGGAGGGATGGATGCAGGAGGAGGGGGGGTGAGGCTGTTGGCTGTCATGTCCGGTGCCGGTGCTCATGGCAACAAGATGGAAATCACTGCAGAATTCAATCCGAGCAACAGAAACGTATCTGCCTGTCCGAAGTGCTTGCTTTGTGAACATACCTGTTTATTTTATGCATCATTACTGGAACAAAAGGACATATTGGATTTATTATCTGTATATATAATATCCTTATACAAGTAGGATACTTGCATTCATTTATTGGGAGGATTAATCCATTAGCAGAACATAATTGTGTTCCAGTTTTTCTCTGTTTGTCTGGAGGTTGTTGAAAGAGGCTCTTAACCTTTACCAGCCTGGAGGGCTGAAACAGAATCATTTATTTCCTGAATTAAAATGAGTGAGCCAGTTTTTATTCAGACGACTGCGTATTTGCATTCCTACTTGAGGAAAATCAGCCAAAAGAACATAACAGCACCGGTTATATTACTCTGTAGCTGAAGCAAACTGTGTTTTACTAGTGTTAGACCAGTTTGTTGTTGTTATAAAATGCATCACCACGTGGAAATGAATGGATAAATCAGTAAAACGAGATGCAGCTCAGTGCATTTATCATCCACTGGTTAGATACTTGTGAGGATTTTATTGCTTTTATGTGAAGTTGTCATCTCCAGTGAAAGGTTATCTTTCATTTTCCATCTGTAGCACTGCTTCTTTGATGGTTTCCTGTATGAGTGTCGGGCAGAGAGGAGAGGTTGCAGCAGGACCTTAAGGTTTGCTTCTTTACCTCACATAGACGATCAGCCCTGTGATCATAGTTGTTCACATACTTGCTTTATACTCCACTTGTTATTGGAGTCGGGGTCAAACAAGATGGTAACCATGGAAACAATGTAACAGATGCATTTGTTCCATTTTGAGATCATGATGCAGCAGCAGCATCCGTTATTACCCCTAAATTGAGCATCTTTTTTTTTTTTTTTAACTTTCTGTAATTTTATTTTTACCCTGGTAAATCCTGGTCAAACTGGTCCCATCACTGCCCCTCCCAGTTTCCCTGCATAATGCTGCTTGCTGAGGCTTTTTTTTAAACTATAAAAAACTTTTACAGGAAATTTTTTAAAAGTGTATTTTGGCATTAAGTGCTCTTGTTTTTATTTACTTATTTTTATATGTAGACTGCTTTTTCCTTTTTAAATAAACTTTTAATCTATATTCTGCTGGCTGTTACTGAAACTAGATGTGGTTTTGTCTGTCTCGGCTTATAAATGAGTGCTTGTATCAATGCTTGTATAAATAAAGTTAAAAGGCTGATTTATGCTGACTGTTGATATTCTGATATTCACATGTTCATCCTCTGCATTCAAATGTCTGCCTGCTTATGTGTGACCAGCAAAACGAGGCTTCTTTGTGAGAAGGTACATAAAACAGCGCCATGTTTGCTTTATCCTGCATTTATCTGATTCAAGTCAGAACTCAAAACCAAACTCTTGAGTTCTGCACTGTTGTATTAAAACCTTTGGAGCCTCCATGATAAGTGTTTGTGTTTGCGGCTTTATAAATAAGGAGGTTAAAGTTATTTTTGTTGGATTATGCTAGCAGCTGTGGCAAAGCATCAGTACGCTAAAAATCTGCTTTTCTTGCAAAGATGAAGCCAAGTTAGTCTTTTTAAAAAGTACCTGCAGTATCTTTCTGTTTCTGAATACCTGATGAATATTTCAGAAACTTCATAAATGCAGAGGTCAGAGTGGTTTTTGGTGGATTTGACTGATTGTTGTAATAAAGCGCCTGCTTTATTATTTCAACGTAGCTACTGAGGTGACGTAGCTACTGGGGTAACGTGGCTGGGTTTGGTCTTTTTGCATGACCAATAACACACGTACATAGATTTACATTTCTTTATTTCACACATAACGCGATGTAGGCCATTAGATACAGTGTTTAAAGGTCAGCATGTAACACAACGTACATAAACCGGCGTACGTTAAACAAAAATTACCACTACCCAGCCCTCCTCTCTAGCAAAACCCAGCGACAGGCTGACGGCGCCTTTTTATCTGTTCAAATTTCACGTCGTATACATCCACATGACCCCATCTACACGACATCACCATGGTTACCACCTACAGCGAATCATCCACTCCAGTAACAATTGCTCCACATCTCTATGGCTCCTACAACTTTAAGACCCTAACCCTAACCCCCTAACTTTGATTTTATGAGTCAATGCATCAAAGAATTAATGTGTTAATATTTTGGGAACCTGAGTTTGAGAACTGGATGCATTAGCAACCGTGCCGAGCCTGCATGAGGAGATGTTTGGAATGGAAAAGTATTTCTACAGACGTAGATCGTAGATTATAGACGAAGATCCTGGTTTATAAGATTGATTTAAATAAAAATAATAAAACATGTCCAACCTCTTTTTACCTTCATGCTGTAAACCTCTCATCTGGTACGGTTGCCGTTGTGACTTGTACGGTAACTCACACACGACACTCGTGTTAGTTTATATCAGAGTTATGGGATGAAGTGCATCTCTAACAGGTGCACCACTCAGACATTATGGAGATGAGATGCAGCCGGTGTCCTCCTCTATCTGCCCGTCTTTATTAGTGAGTGTGTATGTGGTTGCTGTAGCAACCTGCTGCCTAGAGAGGTTTTCGTCCTTTAAAAGGGCCGGTGAGCAGCGTCCCTTTGACACGTAACGTCAGTATGTCAACACCTGGAAACTGGGTCATACTGAGGAGGAGGAAGGACAGAAGAGGGGAGGAGAACGGCAGGATGTCTGACAAGGAATGAGAGGAGGAAAAAAATGTGATGAGACGGGAGAACGGAGAGGATGATCACATTTGTGACAAAGGGAGGGATTATTAAATGACTGAAAAAGGATGTGTAGACTGGAGGAGGGAAAGATGAGGTGATGATGGAAAGAGAAAGAGAGGGAAGAATAATTCAGTCTGAGGCAGGATTTTAGAAAACTACCTGCTTGCTTTTAAATGCTTTTTGGGGAAATTCACCATTAAGAATGAGTTTTGCTCTTTGTGTTGTAAGGAGAACGATCTGCAGCACTCCTAGACTGATGAGAACAAGCTTGTTTTTTGCTTTTTATGGGGATAAATAAGTTTATAGAGCAAATAAAAATCCAAATCCCTGTCTGTTGGTCAGCTTCAGGTTTGTTTATCTTAACTCTTACCATTTTATAAAGCAAAATATAGATGCTTCTTAGTGTTTTAGCTATTTTTCCTGTTTTTTTCTGTTTAAGAAAATTGCATTGTCAGCTGTAAAAACCGAAGGAGATCGAGGTCCAGAAGAGACGTCATATGCACGGGTTAAAACATTCTCAGCACATGTTGGTGGTTTGAGCTGCGTGAGCAGAGCTAATAAAAACTCCTGCTGGTTGTAGCCCCTGAGCTGATATCCATCTGGAAAAGAGGACGAATAGCAGCATCTTTCAGAGTTACCACTAAGGCATCATGAGCGTGAACAAGCCATGTTTAGATATCTCTGCTCTGGTTTCAAAGCAGCTGCTTTTACAGCCTGCACTCCTCTGGCTTCAGTCTTTCCACCAGATGTTGAATCAGGCTGCTGGGATTTGCTCCCAGTTTAGCCACTGGAGCAGTGCTGAGGTGCAAAACTGATGCTGGGAGATAACTTCAGAATGGCAGTGAGAGTTTTAGTTCCCTTTGTTCATGTGAGGTGGCGTTAAACTGAACTGTGTTCTGGTTGTAATCTTCAAACTGGTGCAAATATAATAAAAAAAAACTATTTTCCCAGTTTGTGATGCTTCAGAAATGGCTGAATAATGTGGTCTAAAGATGCAGCTACATTTCCTCCCTTTCACTGCGGGTAACGAGTAAAGTGACACAGCTTTTAGCATCAACCAGAGAGGAAAACAACCTCATTTCATAAAGTTTCAACAGGCAACATTTTAAACACACAGCAGCCGTTTTGCTGTGGAAAAGATGAGTGAAGCGACGTCCTCTGCAGAGCTTTGGGACGTTTGTTGCACTCAGTTTGATCACAAATGCATGTTGGTGCACATTCCTGACAAAGCTCGACTTTAATCTGGTAGAAACGTTTCAACACAGACATCTTTTTCTTCTTCAAGGAAACATTTTAGCTTTCCCTTCAGTGTGCAGCTTTACTGCAACACCCAGTGGCTGTCTGAGGTAATCAGTGTGATCTTTGAGGACAGAGGTAGGGAACCCTGGTCCTCGAGGGCTGTAATCCTGCGGATTTTCCATGTATCCCTGTCCCAGCACACCTGATTCAAATGAACAAGTCAAAGCTTGATAAGCTGCTGGATCCATCTGATCTGAATCAGGTGTGCTGTTACAGGGATACATAAAAACCTGCAGGATTACGGCTCTTGAGGACCAGGGCTCCCTACCCCTGTTTTAGGAGGTACAATCATGCATGACCTGGCCGGGTAATAAGACTTAAACATAATGCAGCTTTAAAGATGATGCCTAACGCCACATTCAGCTCCATTTATGCCTTTTTTTTTGTTTGCTTTTTACTTCATTATAACACGGTGTTGTATACAGAACTGTTAGTGTTGAATTAATGTTTCTATAAAGAACCCTGAGATGTTTGTTGTGAAGTGAGGCTATACAAATAAAGTTGAATTGAATATACAGCACTTGTATATTCAGGACCTGCACCGACAGGTGGCATTGGTCTGACTTTTTTAGGTTTTATTTTTAAACATGCAACCCGGTGGTCTGATGTTCAGGTGAATGCAGCTTTTAGCCACAGTTGTGTTTATGTTTACTCTTAATCCCTACATTTAGTGCTACTTGTACTTCATTTTTCAAATTTATGCATCCATCAAGTAACAATGAGAACATTAAATAATGAGAACATTATAATTAAACGCATGAACATTATACATTCTACCGTATAAAGTAATGTAAGTAAAAGGGACCTGACACCATCTTTACACCTTCTGTAATGCTGTTAATGTTTTATGTAAAGCACTTTGAACTCTCCTGCACATGAAAAGTACTCTTGCTTTACCTCGCCATGTTGCAGAACTCTGATGGTTGCTACATTTTCATGATTTCACAGGACTCACAAGTTCTCTCCTGAGAAGTCAGATTGGAAAAAAAATGTATGTAAAAGTTTTCCTGACATGATTAAGGTCTCAGGTGCTATTTGCAATTAAAAAAGCAAGCCTGAGTTTGCAAGGCCACAAACTACAGGGTGATATGGCGTTGCCCATCATGTGTACAGTCTGTAGCAGTTAACAGAAGCACCTCGGTACGCAGCACAAACGGCAACAAAGTGTAAGAAAAGCAACTTCTCGTTGTTTTTTTGGACAACTCCACCTAGGATTTTAAGCAGTCCTGGTGTCTCATAAACCTCTCCTGCTCTGGTTTGGACAGTGTGTTGTGGACAAAGTGATTCCCCGTTGCACTGCTGCAGTCAGTGTCTGTAGTGTGTGTTTTCTTGGGTTGAATCGCAGCAGTTCACAGATGGCCTTCTTTGGCAAGTCCTTGTTTAATGATATCACCTCAGGTGCAGGTGAGTGATGTCATATCTGCAGAGTACACATGCCGCCTTCGCTCTTTTTAGAGATTATCTTCAAGGACAGCCATAGATTCAGTGTCTTAGTATTTCACAGATTCAGTGTCTTAGTATTTCACATGGAGGAACTGGCACATCTGAGTTGCTTATCTGTGATCGGGGTGCTGCTGCTTGGAAGGAAAGTTAGTGAAAGGGAATCTCCAGCTGGAGCTGTTCTGAGCTGCAGAGAAGAATTTACAAACATTTTCAGCCATGAGCTGATTTTCAGCTAAATGAATATAATTTTTTCATTCACTGGTCACAAACTACTCCCTTACATATGTGCTCGAAGGCACATCTTAAAAACTGTGACTTGTTTTTCAGACTGTGTGTCCTGATAAGCTTCCTAAACTAAGATGCTACTGCAGGAGAGCCGTAAACGCTTCCTGTTGGTTTGTCACTGTGGTGGGAACTTTGGCCCTCGCCCTGAAAGTTTTTAAAATCTTCCTGCTCCAACACACCAGATTTATATGAATGAATCCCAGTTCAGATCTTGATAAGCTGTTGGATCCATTTGATTTAAATCCAGTGTGCTGGAGCAGGCATACATGGAAGACCTGCAGGATCCCCCCCACCCGGGGACCACGGCCCCCATGTCTGGTTTATCAGGATAAACTTAGACATCTTACTTATTTTGTTAAAAGTCTTGTAAGCCTTTGACACTGAAATGTTTGACTATTTTATTGTTTTAAGAACATTTGCTCCAGTTAATCTACTTTGGTTTAAGTATTAGAGTTGGATCTGATGATATTAATGGCTTTAGCTGTATATCCAAATGGCACAGCATCCCTCTGGGCACGTTTTGCTTTATCTAAATGAATACAGAAGGAGGAAATTTGTCTGATTTGCAGAATAAATGTGATGGTTAAATCGGCATTAATGTCATTATCCAATTATCTCTGTGAAATAATTACTAATTCCACTCCATATTAAGGTTCCTAAATGTTTTTACCCATATGTCGAGTTTACAGCAATGAATCTAATATTTGTGTGTTTCAGTTAAAACAGATGTTTTAACAGCCTGATAACACAAACAATAATAGTATTTATTTATTTTTATGTCATGACACCCAAACTAATTACTGATTTAAATTAAGCCCACTTTAGTTAATAATTCATCAGGTACAAAACCCTAAATGGCTTTGAAATGAAAAATTAATGCATACATCAGGATTAATTTGTACTTTCACCCAGTTCATATTTTATGTATTTTTATGCTCTTTATGGATCTAATTTTATGAAATCATCTGAGGCTCATTTTAAATTAAATAAAAATGCACAAATGGTATAAACGCAGATGAAAAGCATCAAACTTTATTTCATACAGCACAGTATTTTCTTCATTGAGATATTTATTTACACCTTTTAAAATCATTTAGACACAATTTCCTGTCTTATAAGTTTATTAAATGCAATTTATTCTTTTAAAGTCATATCATTTTTTTTTCTTCTCTGAGTTTGGTGATTTTAAGTATATTTATCTATTTTAATTTATTCTATGTTAATATATTTTGGTATTCATTCAACAAGACTAATTTAAGCCCCAGTTATTAATTAAAAACTATGGAGGCAAATTTAGTTTGTATTGTGTATTAAATTTATTAAAATAAGAGGAAACTTAAAGATTCAATGTGTAACTTATTTGGTTTTCTATCAGCAAAAATAAAAAAAAAAAGCTTTCATCTGTATTTTACCAAAATATAATCATAATTACGTAAAAATGAAAGTGTTCTTAGAATCGGGTATTTCTAAATACATAGGTGGCGGGGCACCTGGCAGAGGGCGGCCATGTTGCATCAACATCTTTTACTACAGTAGCCAAAAAGGGACAAACTTGTTCCTCATGCGTTTTAGCTGTGAATCCCTGTGTGTTGGTGTGAGAGAGAGGAAACAAGCTAATACAAATGTGGATCGTTCATCTCACTGTTCCATTAAAATGGAGAAGCATCCATGCTTTTTACCCGATGATGGAAATAAAGCCAAGAAAAGAACAATAATAAGAGCAAAAACAAGTGTTAGTGTAGCGTTCACCAGATCATGACAGGTTTATGAGGGAGGGAGACTCCAAAACTGATGCGGAGTTTACAGCTTTCTGCTGGACATATTTAGAAATGACGTTAGAAACAGTAATACAGCAATTACTTTACCCTCCAGTTTGAGATAATTTACTCTTATAGGCTACATGCTAAAGAAAAACTGCTAATTTGTTAGCCTGCAGTGGAAAAGCTCCATTGCTACAGTTTTTGATGCCGCTGCTCTTTACACAAGTACCAGCAGGCGACTTTTTTCATTTATTTAAGCTGATTTGTCAAGAAGGATCTGGGGGATTGATTTTCTTCCCTCTAGTCACACGATTTCACACGATGACATTAGCTTTTAGCAGTAGTTAGTACCATGCTTGTAACTTATTGCCATCAATAACCAAACAGAATTGTGTATCATTCTGTACCATTTGTAACGCTCTCGGTGCCAGTGGGGGTAAAAACTATGGCAAGCCGTTTGAGCATTTATTCCATATCCTTGATATCACATACGTTTTAGTCACTGTGCACAAACTAGTGACTAAAACTTATGTGTGATATCAAGGATATGGAATAAATGCTCAAACGGCTTGCCATAAAAAACGGCCTTAAACCACGAGGTGCCGGAGAGCAACCAGGTGTTAGCATTCAGTTAGCTCATCGCTAGGACATAATTCTTACACACTGGGACTAAATGATCTAAAACATTGTCTCTTTCTCACCAATCTTCCTGTTACTTTGCTGTCCCTTATGCTTTAGTCACATCTGTAAAGCTTTTCATGTTTTAAAGCACTTTTATTGGTCTTGTACAAGAAATGTGCAATCTAAATAAACTATCCCTTATCAGCAGTGTGAAATCCTTAAAGTATAATTACTGTTGTTAATTGTTATTTTAGTAACATGCAATTTGAGTGATTCATTTCATCACTGCCTCTGAAAGCATCAGGCTATTAAATGACTCATGAGATGTTTTCTGAGAGAAAAATCAAAGCTGTTCCATGATCCTTGTTTAATCAACAGACCTCACAAGAATTATATTACAGGGATGCTGACGGCACCTTAAGCTGAACTGGAGTCTGGAGGTTTATGTTGCCATAAAACCAAATTGTCTGTTTTTCTGTTCCAGCTCCAGAAGATAAGTTACAGAAGTCTCTGAGATTTCTGCATCATTGAGGTCAAAAATATGGGCCAAAACATGCAGCTACGTCTAACAGTAATGACTGTATTTATGCTGAAAGTCTGCCTGATATGAGTGGGTTTATTAAACTGAAAAAATCCCCCCTGAGATGATTGAACTCTGCATTACTTCTCATCCATTTAATATATTTTTCTCTCCTCGAGATAGTTCATCATCTGATGTCGATAGCTCTGAGAGAAGCAAATTGTAGCCCAACGAATGACTAATTCTCTTCTTTCTGAATGATCATGCAGAGGCTTTTTTTAGAAACTATTTTTATTCTCATTAAATAATAAATCAGTCCACAAAGAATAAAATGAACACATTTTTTTCCCTGTTACAGAAAAATCTAAGCTCCTAGAGAGGTTATGGTTTGAGGGAGCTGTTCCCAGTCTATGGGAAAGGCTGTGGTAACTCTGCAGATATCCAGTGGACAAACTTTTCATGTGTTGGAAGAAGAATCAGAAGGGAGAGGTTGCTGGAAATGAACACACTTCAGCACAGTTCAAACACTATTTGCATATTTTTCAAAGAGCGGATCAAAGTCAGGAGAGTACCTTTTGAACTACACGTGGCCTGTTTTGGCCGCAGTGACTTTCATGATCGTTACAGAACTAAAGCTCCAGTCAGATCTCATTATTTGTCCAGTTAAGTTGCTGGCTGAGTTTATTTAGCAGAGACCAAACCGATGAGATGTGAGGCCAACTTAATGCTACAACTACTGCAAACGTTTGAACTGTGATCCGAATCAGAAAACCTCACTGTCACAGGTTATTTGTCCCAACTTGTGCAGAAGAAATGTTATCGTGCAGTTCTTTAACCATCAGTGTCTGCTTACGTGTAGCCATAAAACACACGGCCAAGACAAAGAAACTGGTTTGATGATGAACCGTGAACGGTGAGAACGCTTGTGGATATCTTGGCGTGCTTACAACAGTCGTGGTTTCAGTCTAAAGCTTTTCTGAGCAATGCTCAGAGCATTAAACGTCTCCCTGAGATTAAACATGCAGCGAGTGTGTGATTTTGTATTTCTGCTTAATGATGGACTCTGAAACCTGATCGCAGGTCGAGGTAACAAACCGGGCCCCAGGTGTGGCTCGTCTCATGTTTCTTTAATCCGAGGGTAGAAGCAAATAACTGGCAGCTGTAGGAGCGGCAGCGTGCGATCTTAAAGGGCTTCATTATGGCCTGGCATCACCACAGCAACAGCAGCAGCTGCATGGTTTGACGTCATGCATAATGAGATGCACACATGCACAGAGTACGAGGCATGGTTACCGAAGACATGAATGAATTGGGGTTTTTAGAAACCAGAGGGGCTGTTTTCATTGGAAAACTCTGGAGTGAGAGGTTTTTAGCTCATTATGTTTAGAATGGAGCACTTAATTCTCCATTTCTAGAGATTTAACAGGAAATGCAAATGAAAAATAAAAGATAAAAGGATTTAATTTGTTTTAAAGTTTTATGATGGTTTTTTACATAGTTTTACTTTATTTAAATTTATTTTTTAATAATGCATTTATAAATGCATGCATTTAATAAAAAATGTATTTATTATTTTTTAAGTTTATTTATTGTGTTATTTATTATTATTTTCATTTATTATTATTTTACTTTATGTACAGAATTTAAATGTTTTCTTACCTCCATTTTTTATGCCGTAAATATGGAAGGTCATATGCACTCGAGGCCATCATCATCAGCAAAAAAATCACAATGAGAGGAGCCTGTGTTAGAAACATAAATCCTAAACAATGGTCTGTTATTTTAGCTGCTAGTGGAATGTAGAAACCCAGATTTACAAATGGAATAATCTTAACTTATAGCTGTATACCTGCTGTATGACCGAGCCAGCTCGAGGGTGTGTTTGAATTATTAACCAGGAGCATCCAGCAGGTGAGGCTGCATGTGTTGTTTTTTCACCCCCTGCACAAACTAATTGGTAATGAGTCTCCTCCGGTCTGAGGGAGCATCAGAAAGACTTCATAAGTATTCCTTCTGGAGACTTGGACTCGTGTAAAAACTATATGGTTATAACACTTAGTATGCATCAAACTTTTCTTATTTTAAGGCTACATATAAAAAATGTACTTATTATTAAGGAGATCCCGGACACGGAAGCGGTGGAGGTTACTGGCAGGAGCGCCGAGCTGTTTGTAAAGGTTGAACGCCTGTTAAATAATTCACCGCTACATGATCACGCTGCACATACCTGCTTCACTCATTTTCAGACACCCTCACTTCATCTTCCCTGTGTGACATGCATATTGTGCTTCCATGTGCACAAAGCTCCTAAAATGTTTTTCATTTTAACACTAAATCCGATAACTGCCATGAAATTATATCCAAAGAGGTAAACCGCACTGACTTGTGTGCATGCATGTGGGTTAAAACACACTCCTCTCCCACATTATTTGGATTTACAGTAAACTACTGGCCGTGTAGCTTCTTGTTTTTAAAGCATCAACATTTCTTTATAATCGGTCACTTTTTTGTGAAACCACCTTCCCTGAACTCCCTCATCTGCCCACCAACTACATGCGTGTCAGTGAGAGGTGAGAAGCCTTCAGGCAACCTGAGCGCACGGGGACGTCTGGCTGGAGGGCATGCCTATACATATATGCTGGCAGAACATGACAGAGGTGTGTGTGTGTCTCCCATCTCCAGGGAGGGATTGGAGGATCAAAGTGTTCAAACAGCCAATTACAGAGGAAAGAAATCAGCCTGAACAGGCTTTTTGTTGTTGCAACATGCACACATACACACACAGAGTCTACACACACACCATCTAAATCCTTACTATTAACACAGACCTCCCATGCAGTTTGCAACACACACAACCACTAGTGGTATAAATGTAATTTAGCTTATGTGCAGCTTTAAAGCAGCACGAGCAAACTTTCACAGATTTTTGCACTTTGTTTGTTTGTACTGAAAAATAATTCAGCTTGTGTTTTGCATCCTGTCTCTTCTCGCAGCTCTCTTGAGGTAGTAAAAGTCAGTCCACGTTGACTCTTTCAGTATAACTTTTTCTGGCTTCTTCTGAAAATGTCCTGTTGGTGCTTCTACATCAGTGTGCCAACATCCAGGTATCTTGGATAGCCTTGCAAAGTTTCAGGGAAAATCAGGTGAAGAAAGGCGTCCTGAGCTGATGATGCGTTCGCAATCAATGATGCAAAGGAGATAAAGTCTGCAACGTACCAAAACACTTTTTCATGAAGCACTTTTTACAGCTAATACTCATCCAATATGTCCAAAGATATAAATACATTTACTCCCATCATAAACACAGGTTGATGTTTAACTTTTATTTACAGCATGCTCTTTATTTTTATCATTTTGTCGCTTTGATGTCATTTTCTCCTAAAGGGTTACAATTGTGTTTTATACATCAGCAGTATTATAAGTGTGCATGAAAATGAAAACATGAACAGTGAAAAATGTACCTGATATGGTCATTTAATTTATTTCTGTTATCAGAATTAAACTGTTTCATAAAGCATTTTGCAAATCAAATCACATCTTCACACAGTAAGCAACTTTCTTCTCCTTTTTGTGACTCTGAAGACCTTCAACACATTTTTTTATTTACAGGAAATCTAATCTTTTCTTTTCAAAGAAGGGAAATATGCTGTTAAAGTGTGTGTGTGTGTGTGTGTGTGTGTCAGGAGCTTTCTGGTGAAATAGGAGCCCTGGTTTCACTCGGAGGATCAGCGGTAGCTTGGGTCAAACCAATCAAACGCTCCCTTTACTTCGTTTTAGTCTTGGTTTAAAGAGTGTGTGTGTGTTTGTGTGTGTTGGTGGAATTTTGTCAAAGCTGTGGACAACAGTGTTTGATGAACGTTGCTTCAAAATCCAAGGATTCGGGCAGTTATCAACAAGATCTTATGTTCAGTCATCTTTTGTGTGCGTGTGTGTGTGTGTGTGTGCGGTCAGCGTTACACCGTGTGAGAGGGAGGCACGCAGCAGTATGTGTGTGTGAAAGGGCCGATGGCCGGGTGGTTGGACTGTGTTAAAGTTGTTCGCTGAGCTGTTGGGTTTTCACTCTGTTTTCTCAGCTGGTGGAGGAGGAGAAGTAACTGAACTGTTCATGAATATCGCCAAATATACGTCCACTGAGGCTGATAAATATTCAGCTGTGTGTGTGTGTAAAGGTAATGAAAACATGTAGGGGGGACATTGAGACAAAGGCTGTGGTGCAAATGTGCAACATTTTGCCTCGTGTGAAGGTTTAGGTTCAGGTAAGTTAAGGTAAAATATCTCAACATTTAGCTTTAGCTTTTGTGTTTGCATCATTAGATGCAGGTTTGCAGCTGGATGATGGTTAAATTGTCATGCTAATGTGCAGCATGTCTTCTCATAGCAGATGTTCTGTGTGTAGTTTGGTTAATGAGGTTTATTCCAATCCGGATCAGATCTTTTAAAGCCCTGTCAGAAGAAATAAAGTTTTAGATACTGATTAAAAAAACATGCTGACAAACGATGAACATTTTTTTATCTGTGAAAAATTATAATTGAAAAACTGTCATGATTCAACAGAATTTGCATAAAAGTTGAGGTTTGCTGTGAAATAACATACAGGCTTTCATCCTGTCTCCTTAAAATGGCTTTCCAGGAACTTCCATAGATTCCCAGAGGTTCCCGATTTACTTTAATCTGGCTAGTGTGGAAATCTTTTACCCAACATATCATTATTTTTTGTTAATTTGATCATTTATGATAAGAAAGCCTCATAAAAAAGTTAAATTACTAAGCATATTTTTTTTAGTTTTTAATAAAAGATTGCTTTCACAGAGTAAAGATTTTTATGTTAGACTCTAAAAACATTTGTTATTTTCATAAAACATCATTTTTTGCTTGATACTCTGATTGGTTTCATTTAACGCAAATACACTGCAGGTTTCTCTGTAGTGAAACGAATGCTTTTAGGTTTTACAGTAACTCCCAGACCCGAGGTCAGAGCAGCTGACAGAACAGCAGCTGTCTCAATGCTCATGATTGACGGTTATCCCCGTCTATAACATCCCTGTCCCACCCTCTGGGATGGCAACTGTACCAGCAACAAGGCAGCAGTCATGCTGGAAATGTAAGACCATTACGAGTAAACTACACTGATGAAAAACTGAACGTTTATTCGTAAATCTCTGCTCTGAGGATTTTCAATAAGCTACTCTTAGGATACCGCTGCTGGTGTCACGACAGCTGGAGCAATACTCGCTCTCTGACAAATGATAGTAAAATTCCAACAGCAGCAAACTGATACATCAGCCCAACGACGGGACGTAATCAGAGAGGGGGGGTATTTTCAGGACAAACATCCAAAAAATCCCAAGACTGTACTGTAAACCATCATCCACACATACACACACACTCCTGCAGAAGGCATCTTAAGACTGTGGCCTTCACTCACAGGCATCCTTGGCCTGCTCCCCTCCCTGGTTTGGTGTGTGGTATTCCAGGACGGAGTGACCTTCATCGCCCCTCGTTGAGCTGCGAGGAATTCCGTTTACTCCCTCAAATTCTCGCGTCATGCATGCACTGTAGCCTGGTTACAGGAGATTCTTGTTCTATCTCTGAAAGCTGAAAGATGAAGCGTTGCCTGCTAAACGAGACGCAATGTAAAATCTTTGACCTTGAGTTTCTTACCTTGCGTCCGTCCAGCACAGCTCAGTGTGACTTCTCTGGGACATTGCTAATTAGCTGGACGTTGGTATGCCGTGCCTCTGCATTAAAGAGATTGACGGCTGCGGCAAAGTGACACTTCTGCTGCTTGTTGACACGCGAGATGCACTGGAGTCGTAAAGTGACCTTGGCTATATGGAGAGAGGGTGACGATGACTGATGCAACCGAGGGCCAACGAGATGGCGACTGTTAAGCGAAGCGCTCTGCAGCTGCTGACACCAAAAGCAGAAGTTTTGTCTAGTGTGTGTTGTCTTACATGGCGGAACAACATATTTAGCTGTGTCACTGACCGTATGAAAGTGGAATATGTTACAATGAGTCATAAGTAAATATTTTCAGGATTAAATCTGCACATTAAATGAGAAAAATGGCAGAATTCTGCTGAAATATGCAAGTTAAAATCTCCATTTACTTTTTAGCTCTCTGAGAGCCTTCCCGGATGTGGAAGGGGCTGACGCTATAGGCCACATGTGTCAAGCTCCAGTCCTCGAAGGCCGGTATCCAGCAGGTCTTGCTGTTTCCCTCCACTAACCCACCTGATGCAAATCAAATAAATCCAACAGCTTCTTGTCAACCTATTAAGTAATTTCAGTCAGCTGTGTCGGAGCATGGAGACAACAAAAACCTGCTGGATACCGGCCTTTGAGGACCTGAGTTTGACACCCCTGCTATAGGCACTAATGCAACTCCCTATCATCAGCAGGCTTTTAACTGTCCACTGAAAAGCTTGACATCCCTTTAGTCAGCAGGACACGGTGGCCACTGTTTCCAAAGTGAATTTTAGATTTCCACTTTGCTTCAGAGCATTTTAAGCATTGGAAGATGAGAAGGTCACATTGTGGTTGAATATAACTTTCATTCTTTGCATTATAGAGCTTTAAGCTGCATTAACTGATGACACAGCAAACTGTCCAGTCATGGATTTCTATGTTTCTGAAGGCATGTGGCGATGCAGTGTCTGAGTAACACACCATATATGCTCAGTTTGGAAGTGAGAAATCCTGATTGATTGTGATACTGATACTGGGTCAGCTGTAGCTCAGGCGGAAGAGCAGGTGGCTTTCTACTTGAAAGTTGGGCGTTCAATTCCAGGCTTCCCCTGACTACATGCTGAAGTGTCCTTGGGCAAGACACTAACACCCGTTTTCTTGCTGTAAATGCTCGATGTGCCCCAATAGGGCACATCGGGGGGGCTACCCTGATGTACCTATCGGGAGGTGTGTGTGTGTGAATGTGACTATGTAGTGTAAAGCACTTTGAGTGGTCAATAAGACTGGAAAAGTGCTATATAAGTATGAGTCCATTTACCATTTACTAAGTAAACCCCTGTGTACTATATGTATATGTGGACTTTGTTTGTACTCAACATTAGTTTTAAAGTGTTTTATTGGAGGTGAATTTTCTGTGTTCACTGCAGTGATGGGTTAGGACTCAACGCATTCAACAAATGACATTTTCTAGCAGTTGATAGATGTTGTGAGAAAGTTTATTTTAAGATAAGCTATTTGTGCTTGTTGCTAATAACCAACTACAGAACTACAGAAGGGCCTAAACAAGGAAAAAGCAACTAAAAGAGAAGTAAAACAGACTGAAAGAGAAGTGAAATGATGATGAAACAAAGTCAAACTTGGATCAATATTAAACTCACTGTTAAAAGCCTGTTTGTGCAATCAGCAACTTCCCCGATATGTCACAACTAGGGCTGGGCGATATGACGATATGTCTTCTGGACGATGAAAAATGTCTGTCGTTTCATATAAGGCTCCATCGTTTACGCCGCGATAGGCCTTTACTGCGTAATTTACATCAAGAAGCGCTTTAAGGCATACCATTGAGATACGTTAACAAGCATGTAAGATCTAAGAAGATGACAGACGTGTTTCAGAGCAAAGTAATACTCTACAAGATGATCACCCAACCCAAACCGAGGAGCACATGAATGTGATATACAAGGACTGATGCAGAACAGACAGCAGTTGCTTGTAAAGTATGTCGAGACTCTGTCCCAACAACAAACTCCAACACTAACTGATTTTATCACCAGCGTAAGAATCACAACAAAGACGACAAGATGAGAGAATCAACAAGCAAAAGCCAAGAAAGCAACGTCGAGCGGTGGCGAACACGCTCATAATAAGGCCGGTCTCACACGATTATACCCAGAAACAGAGCGTTTCCATTAGGATTTGTCGTGCCGTGCGGTTACATTTTCCGTACCTAC
>JBAMHV010000018.1:19779173-19807066 GCA_037177535.1 Pseudomugil gertrudae
AAGGAAAACTCCCTTATAAGAGGAAGACAAAACCTCCGGCAGAACCCGGCTCAGGGAGGGCAGCCATCCGCCTCAACAGACTGTGTGGAGAGGACAGGAAAGACAAGATGCTGGAACAAATTTTCTGGATCTAAGCAGACTATGCTTCCTTTTTCCATCCAACCCCATCGTTTGCACCCTAAGTGGCTGCAAATCAACAACTCCTCTTGCTGATTCCTTTAAAATATTGAGCATGCACACCCAGTAGTTGATCTGAGATGGAGATGTGTTTGCAAGCCTCACAGATGAAGCCTCTGAGGTGATCACACATAGCATGATTAGCCATTTTTCCACTAAACTTTAAGATCAGCCTGAAATGTGAAAAGCAGCTTTAACCCCTTTATTTTAATGTACCTGCATTGTGTTTCACTTGTATGTGGTTTGTCAGAAAGTAGACCCAAACTCAAAAAGCCTGTTGCTTGTATTAGAAAAGTAGCAAACCACAACATTAACATGTGCGCTGTGTTATGACTCAGAGGAGAGATTGCATCAGAGCTTCTGCTCATGTAGCTTTTAGATTTAACCGATGGATTGTGTGTTTGCCATCAGGAGGAACCAGAGACATCGGCTCAGCCCTCACCAGGATGTGCATGAGACACCGCAGTATTGAAGCCAAACTCCGCCAGTTCTCCGTGTGAGTAGATCTGTGTGTGTGTGTGTGATGAACAGGTGCTGCATCTTTTTCCTGCTCTTTTGAAATCACCTCCTCTCCTCCCTCGTTGTTTAATTCTTCTGATGGCTTTCACCACACATCCTTCCATTCTTTCTAACATCCTTAAAGAACCTTTCTGCTCTTTTTCTGTTTGTCTTTATTTCCTGTCCGTGCGTCCATATCTTCCCCCAAGCAAGGGCTCGGTCGGGTTTAAACGGGAAGGTGAGACCTACAGCTGAGCTGCTGAATGAAACGTAACAGCAGGAAATTAAAAAGAGCAGAGATGCATCAACATCGTTATGTAAATTAATTTTCTATGACTAAATATTCGTCCCAGATGACCTTCACCCTAGTGTCATCATCCAGCTTCTCTGTGGGGATTGTCATGCCAGATGGGATATATAAGCACCAAACTGCCCACCGTTAATGCATCGTTTCAGGCTTTGGGGGCTAATACGACGTATACTTTGTGTTTTTATTTCCCTTTTTGTTGCAGCTGTGGTGTGTATATAATCCCTCCTCTGATGTCCATCTGCAGATATGTGTGATTCTTATTTCACTGCTGACATATTTTCACCAGTTTGCAGATTTATTATTTCACTGCCATTTCTTTTGGACCATAAAAACTTTATTTGACCCAATCTGATAAAAACTGACAAAGGAAATATGACGGGAAGTAAATTCTTTTGGTTTGGTACTGATAGGGTTGAAGTTTGTCCTCCAGCAGAAACATTTACCACCAGGAAATAAGTTGTTAGATAAAAGAACACACAGCAGAACTGAACACGACTTTGGAGGTGTTTTTAATTGACTGAAAGGGGAAAAAAACACATTATTGTTCCTTCAGATTTAGTCCAAGAACAAACTGGTTGATGAACTTTAACCAGTAAAGAAAAACTGAATCCATGGCTGGGTTAGACTGGAATCTAAAGCTGTATTTTTAACTATTAATTACACCTAAAACACAACATTTAAACCATAACTGTGAATAAATATTAAACAAACGGGACCTAAAACCCAGATTTACCAGCATGTTTGTGTTTCCAGGGTGTTTCTGGACTGTCTGATCAACCCTCTACAGGAGCAGATGGAGGAGTGGAAGAGAGTGGCCAACACTCTGGACAAAGACCATGCCAAAGGTTTCCTACATGCAGAAACACACCAATCTGTATTTTTATGAATTTACACACAATCTAGGAGTAAATGTGACGATATTTTTTTTTGTACGTGTTTAAAAAGAATTTCTTTGAATGCTTCTGTATTTATGTACTCGTGTGTTCCTCTGCAGAGTATAAGAAGGCCCGTCAGGACATCAAGAAGAGATCATCAGACACTCTGAAGCTGCAAAAGAAAGCCAAGAAAGGTTTATTTTCCCGATGCTTTGGTTGTTCGTGTACTGTAGTTAGAATCTGGTAAAGCTGTGCTGACAGTAGCAGCTGTCTGTTCCTGTCAGAAAGTCATTACCAAACAATGGTTTAATGGTTTTATGGGGAAAAATGGATTAACTGGCACAGTTAAAGGTGAGGAAGTATGATTATCTAAAACTAATGCTCTTCTTTCCTTTCCTGCTTCCTTCCTTACGGTGTCCCATCATGCTCCGCTTTGGCCAGCTGATGTATTTGGTAAGTTGTCTGAAACTCACACATCTGGTTCCTAAACTGATGAACAAATACTTTGGGACACATCAGAGGATGATGTACACAAGCAGGGTTTTAAAGCAGCTCATACAGCAAATGATAAAACAGTGTGAGAACATCTATAAATGTATCAACTGTTGCGCAATGAAAGCTCAAACACTGCTCTGTCAAACATTTGTTTTTGAAGATCCCATCCAGCCCACTTTGGTCGGCTAAAAAATGTTCTCATGCTCTTTAGATGTTTTTTGTGTGACTCACAAAACGGAGAGCTTAGAACACAACAAAGACTAATCACACCAAACTGCAATCTACAAAGGAAACATCTCAATTACTTGTTCAATAAAACTTAAAACGGTTGAACACAATGTGGCACGAACCAGTCACAACATAATGGGGCAGGATATCCTCATTCTGAGTTGCTACGGATTGGTTTCCAACTGCATTTAGAAAAGCTCACGCAAGCCATTTTCTAAAAAAGCCTTTAGGAGCATCCGCTTCTCTCTGATAGTTACTTTAATTGTTCCTTGAGCAGTTTGGACAACTTCCTCAATGCAAATCAGCCTTTACTTTAAGTGTTAAAACTCCAATGGACCCTCTAATGTCTCTGATCTGTGATGGAAGTCCTAAAGACGGCTCAGATCCAGCGTCATCAACAAATGCTGCACCCAATCATTTGTTCCACAAGCCTGTGTGTGGGAGATCTTTCTCTTTACACCATGTCCTTAGGTTTGTTCGGCATCTCGGATCAGTCCTATGTAGCTGATGGGTTTCTCTACCTTCCATAGGCTTCACACAAGCCTTTCTCTTGGATCACATGGTTTTAAACTGGATTCTGTGGTGCAGCTGAGACATAAAAGCAAAGTAACTTGAGGTTTTTCAGGTCTTTTCACATGATCTAGTCTCAATCAGGGGACCCAAATGGATGGAGTTGATCTCTTGCTTTGTAGCATTGCTTAGCAGCTCCTAATACTTTTTATTTTCAAAAACCTCCTGCTCAACACTCAATAACAGACAGGAGAATCATTCCCCCTAAGGTACAACCAGTCACATCAGTACCAGGAGAACCAAGTCCAGCCTGAGTGTGATTGCTATGTTGGCGTAAACCATGCCGACTCCCTGGGTTCACTGTGAAGTGTAGGATAAAACCAACTGATGTGTCTAGTCACTGATGACTGCAGAGTCTCTCCACTAACACCATTAGATACTGAATCAGAACAGACAAAGTTACTAATGGTTGTTTGACCTTTGTGCCTTACTAGCTTAACTCATATAGGCTTTTGCTACTGCTCAGCCAGTGTTTAATAACACATTTCTCCTGATGAAGACCATGCATGACCATACTATCCATCCCAGTCAGTCGAGGCAGATGCTGCTCTCTCTGAGCCGGGTTCTGCTGGAGCTTCTGCCTTCTTGTTAAAATGGAGTTTTCCTTCCCACTGTCGCCTCATGCAGCTCAGGATGGGAGATTGAATCAAAGTCAAGATTCAATGCAACTGTTTGGTTTCCCTTAGCTAGGCTATTGATTATAAATTGGCTAAAATTGATGTCTGTGTAGCGCCCTGAGATAACATTGTCCTGAAGTGGTGCTATACAAATAAAGCTGAATTGAACTGAATACTGTTATGTTGTTTTAATATGGCGGGATAAACCATTGAACACTGTCAGGGCAGGGATAACTCTCTTACATTTCAAGAGCATAAAACAAAGACCACAATAAAATACTTCCAGTGTGAATCATGACTAATATGGACCTTATTAAGAGTGGAGTCGAGATGTTTTTGTTGCTGTCAACAAAAGACTTTGTGGCTTTCAGCTTTGAATTGAGCCTGAAGAGCAAACTAAACAGGACTTTGACCCAGGAGGAACCTCAGATGTGGTTGAGCTGCTTCAGTTCTCAGCTTGTTATAACAGCACGAGAGGGAAACCACCTTTGTGTTTGAAAGCCCAAGGTTACACATAATGCAAGAGAAAAATGAATGTAAAGAGGAGCTGAGATGAAGAGGCTGAGTTAGACGAGCAGCAACATCTGTTGGAAAAAGGGGATGCCTATGCAGAAGTCATAAAAATGTCAGTTCACCCCCCTTCCACTAGGGGCTCTAAAACAGAGCAAAGCCCATATATTCTATGTTAAACAGGCCAAATTCACAGCAGTTTTTTAAATAAGTAGTTTGCTTACATGCATTCAGCTCCAGCTCTTTGCCCATTTTTTTGTATTTTCCAGGAGCGACGGCACATGTGATGCTGCCAGGTGACAAAAGAAACCGCCCAATGAGCTTCAGTTTTACTCTACAGAAACTTACTGGGAGGCTCCGTGTCTGGTTATAGAGGAAAAAACTGAGGGGATACATCAGTGTCTGAAAAGATATTCATTATGAAGCGGGTTTTCTGTATGTGAGGGTTAGGATTAAATGCGTTTATCATTTATAAATAGACTACAGAGGGTACCTGTGTGGTTTAAAGCAGCCCACAGATCATTTAAATCTATCTCTGATCCACTCTACAGATGCCACCATGAGTAAATTCTGCATGATTTTTATTTACGAGAGATGTGATGGTGAAGAGAGAACGAATTAAATGAGGTGAAAAATGAAGAAAAGGGACACAAACATCATTTTGCTGGAATTCTGCGGGAAACCAGGAATTACATACCCGACTTTTGAAGCCAGTCTTCCTCCGTCTATCACTCTTGGAAAGTTCAGCTAGACACGGAGCTGTCTCCCGTCTTTCGGCCCAACCACAGAAGCCATCCTTGTGTCCAGCTGGAGGGATGAAGAACTTTAATTGCATGTTTATGTCGTCTCTCAAATGCAGAAGATTGAGATTGCTAAACAATCACTTTAAAGAGGAAAAACCAAACCGCCAAACACTTCAAGAGCGAAAAACAAAGTGACAGATTATAATGAAATTAGATTAAATTTGATGCTGTCACACAAAACAAAATCTTTTTTTTTGGTTTGCATCCTGATGCTTTGACTTTCCCACTCTGCCCGAAGCTCTGCAGAATATATTACTGAAAGAAACTTTGAAAGTTTGTAGAATTACTTTTAGTTTTTAAAGAGCTGACTGAAATATTTTGGAGATCAGGTCAGGATGCCCTCCAGACAACTGGCAATAGATGTGTTTCAGACATGTCCACCTGGAAGGAAGCCTCAGGTCAAGCCCAAAATGAAATCTTTTTTTCAGTGTGAGCAGCCTAAGCAGGACAAAACCAACCTAAATGATGGGATGGAGTGTCATTGTTGAGCTGGGATGTTTGAGGACAGCAGGGAAAACATGAAATCGTCCCAGGATGAATTATTGGGGAGGCACATGTAGACGGGTCAGGCAGGTCTGGATATGCAAATAAATCTGAAATCTGATTCAAAGATCTGTCCCAAAAAATCTGTTTTTTTCTATTGTTTAAATTGTAACTAAATCTGCTTTGATGGGTGTTTTAAACTTAATCTATATCCAAACAATAGCCTGGACTGGAAGAGCTGCACAATATAAAAGCATATATATATATATATATTATAAATGAATAAATAAATCTACTCGCTCTTGAACTTTGAAGCCTTCTTGTGAAATCTATTTTTTTGTTTTACAAAAGCGTCTCTGTAATTTTAGAAGTGGCTTCTTTAATAAGCAAAATGAGTTTATTAATTCCCATGCAGTAATGTTTGTTTCCCAGCAGCAACTTCTCGACTCATTGTCGCTACTCAACTTGTTTCACTCTTTAATGTGGTTTAATGGTTTGTGGGAGGCTCTAACCATTGTTAGAACAGACTCGAGTTCTGCTGGTGAAATTGGAGCTCACAGTTAGCTGATAATCCCTTTGTGGCTTGCCTGAAGCTGTCTGTCTCCTTTTTAATATATCCCTTTATATCATACTAACAGGAGATCTTAATTATGATGGAATGATCTCAATGAAATTTCCCCGATACCACACAGTGTGTTTGTACACTCATCTGTTTCAGTTTTGGATTTTAACTGAGCACTCTGACAGAGTAACTTTGGAATTTTTCTCTAATTATCCTCTTTCTCTGCATTTTAGGAATTTTTTTAATGTGTTAATTTAATTCTGTTTTGATTCTGTTTAAGTTTATTTTTAAACTCACAGATGAGCATTTATAACCAGAAGCATTTTATGTTTATGTGTGCGTGCTTGTGTGTTCAGGCCGCGGAGATCTGCAGCCGCAGCTGGACAGCGCCATGCAGGACGTCAGCGATAAGTACCTGCTGCTGGAGGAGACGGAGAAGCAGGCGGTGAGGAAGGCGCTGGTGGAGGAGAGGAGCCGTTTCTGCTGCTTCGTGTCCATGCTGCGGCCTGTTGTGGTCAGTGTCGCATCCAGGCTGTTTATACATCCAAACCAAATGCTATAATCAACATCTGCCTAAAAGGAAACGCTACAAATTCCAGAAGCGTCTGTGTCGTCGTCTTGAATCCTGATGATGTTTGTGTGTGTCAGGATGAGGAGATGTCCATGCTGGGGGAGATCACTCATCTCCAGACTCTGACAGATGACTTGAAGGCTCTGACCATGGACCCGCACAAGCTGCCCGCCTCCAGCGAGCAGGTACAGCTTTCTGAAATCAGGGTTTATCATTTTGACTTCACGTCAAAGCTCTGATTTGCTTCTGATAGTTAAAACTAGTGCAGTGATTCCCAGAGCTCCTCTAACCAGGTCAGCCTACTAAACCTCCTGGTTGCATGACCGAGGACGTCAGACAGGAAAGATGATTACATCCCACAGCAGAACTGGACATGATGTCCATCAGGACTATTTGCTCTGAATACATTATAGAATACATTTCTATACAAGCAAACAAAACCAACATATCTGCTGCTTGGTTTAGTTATTTTTTTGTCCTTTTTTTGGTTTTAACTAGAATCTTTTTGTAGGCGCTTTCAGTTCAGGACTGTTTTAAAGAGCGACTCCAGCTGGAAGGTCCCATTTTGGATCACAAATATTTTTCATTGACTAAAAAAAAGATGGAAGTTTTGCCTGCGACAAGCAGCCCAATCTGCTTCGCTTCAGATATGTAAGCCAAGAAGCAGATGGTCGTCTTTTACTTGTTCTGACACAATTTCTGCCTGCTGAGGATAAATACTATTTAGTGGTTCATCTCGAACTGATCTAGTTTTACTCCCCCTTTATGTGCAAACATTTTTTTTAAGTTTAACTTGGAAATGTGGGAATTATCTGAAGTCCACATGTCATCTACTCAGTATTTTAATGTTTGTATTTTAGTAAGCCAGATTTTGTTCTTGATTAGATCTCTGCTTACTCATTTATTACTTCTTCTTTATTTTATCGACCCGTAAGTTTCTGTATTTTGTATAATTCATATAAAATCTCCAGCTACGGTGTGAAACTGGTTTTAAATTTCATTTCCGTGAAGTGGTACGGAAACCCTGGTCTCTTTCGCCCCCCCAGCAGTTTCCAGGATGCTTCCTGATCAAATATCTGCAGTGTCTGGGCACCTGGGAGCCAAACTAATTTTCATAATGATAAAGTGGTAAATTAAGAACATCCCCCGCAGGCTCAGCCCTCTCCACCACAAACTCCAGTACAACCTCTTGATCTCGCAGCTTGTGTTACCGCAGCTGTAAATGAGATTCTCACGCTTGCTTGCAGACGCAAATCTTGTCTTGTCCCATTTTTTTTTTGCTACAAACTGCTCTGTGTTGATTTCTCTGCAGGTTATTGTAGATCTGAAAGGCTCCGAATGCACCTGGTCATACCAGACTCCGCCCTCATCTCCCAGCACTACGGTATCCAGGAAGTCCAGCATGTGCAGGTTTGTGCCAGTTGTTGCAGCATGCAGGTTAATAAAACAGCCTGGGCATTGATGTGTAAGAAGCAGCCAGTCATTCAACAGAAAACAAACATTCACAGAAGAAGAAAATCCCAATTTTTTTTCCTGTTACTCAGCCAGCATGACCACCTGGAGCCAATAAGGGTTACGTTTGGCAGCAGAAAAGGGCCCCTTGTGGGTTTGTCCATTGCTTCCATGGTAGCCTCGCCTGTGTTTACCCCTATGAGGTTCATGTTGGTTCTGACTGGGTTCAGCAACTGGGTCCCATTTAGCTGACACACATGGGTTTTTAAATTTGCCTTGTTAATGCACATGCTCACTTAGCCCACCTAAATCTCTCATGGGGCTCATACAGCCTACATGGACTTCACAGATGGGAATGGGGGGGCATGTAACTGAAACCACATGGGACCTGCAAAACCTGCCCAGTTCAAGCCCAGTCCTACTCACACAGACTTAACCTTTATGGACCCCACATGGACATTCTGGC
The DNA here is from genome assembly GCA_037177535.1 of Pseudomugil gertrudae. Lineage (NCBI taxonomy): Eukaryota > Metazoa > Chordata > Actinopteri > Atheriniformes > Pseudomugilidae > Pseudomugil > Pseudomugil gertrudae. The sequence goes on from JBAMHV010000018.1 coordinate 19,787,791, forward strand.
TGGGTTATGGGGTATACATGGGTGCTGTGTAACCCACCAAATTAGCCCCCAGCTGAAACCCATATGTAGAAACACAGTTAAGACAACAAAGGTAAACTGGAGAAAGACTCTATTAAAACTGTCTCAGTATTTTATCCACTGGCTCCAGAGGACAGCCTTTTACCTCATAAACCAGGCCTGTTTTCTGCTGCACCCTGGTGGTTTACAAGTAAGAGTGCAGCTTTTTTATAAACACAAACAAGAACAGGTTTTATTTGTTTCATGCTTTTCAACTTCAAGTCTCTGAACATGGATGAGTCTTGATGTTCGAAGGTGTAAAACAGACTGTTATGACATTTTTAATGGTTCATATTTAACATCAGTTAGATTTTATTTAAAAGTAAGAAACCAACTAAATCGATCTGTATCGATCTAACGTCTGTTCTCTCTCTCCTCTTCTGATCCACAGCAGTCTGAACAGCGTGAACAGCAGCGACTCTCGCTCCAGCGGCTCGCACTGCCACTCCCCCACCTCCCATTTCCGTTACCGGGCCTCCTCATCGTCCTCTTCGGTGCTGCCACAGCAGACACCTGCTCGCCTTTCCTCCGTCTCTTCCCATGACTCCGGCTTCATTTCACAGGATGCCTTCCAGTCCAAATCCCCCTCACCAATGCCCCCGGAAAACTTCCAGGTGACACAAGTCTTACGACACTAGCTAAATAAATGTTTAACCCCATCTGGCTAAATCTAAGCGTCCTGTTGTCTCAGTGTGAGGTCTGTGGATGCTCCCTTGTTGCTAGGATACTGTATCCTTATTAGCCTTAAGCAGCAGCTCGTGTGTGTGTTTGCTGAGTCACACACAGTCCTAAGCTGTGCTTCCTGGTAAAGCAGTGACACAGCGAAATAGCTGCAACTGTTAATGTATTGATAGCTAATTTTCACTTAAAAATCTAAAAGAAAAACAGAAATCTGACTAACACATGTTCCAGGAGTCTTTATTAACTCGTTTGATTTAAAAAACAGTGTAATGTGTAAAATTATTTACTGGATTTGGCCATAAATTAAAGGAAAACAACAGTTTCACAAAAAAACTTTGATCTTTTGGTATATATTACATAAAAACGTTAATGTTGCAGCTTTACAGTTTTTTGTAGGATTCAGTCGTGGTTTAATACCAGCTACTCTGGTCCAAAAAGCCATTTTTATTCTTTCTATCTTCCTCTTTTCTTTCCATGTACCTTGCTTTTCTCTTTAAATCGTCCATCCAACACCACATTTTCCTTTTACGATGCACTGCACTTTATTGTCCCCAAAGGGACAATTTTCTTGGACGGAGGTGTTGTTACATTAACAGCCTTTACAACAAAATACCACACAACACAACGATAAAGCCGAAGGTAAAACATGATCCTTGTGTCCATTAATGAATTAAAAGTTTCCATAAAGAATGTGGTGGTGGAGACATGTGCTTGTTTGTTTAGATGTTTTTATGATTATGTATTTGTTGTCTCATTATGTAAATATAATTTGTTATAATATGTATCCTGCTATGTGTGGTTTGGCTGTTATCTTGTCTCACTATGAAAAGAGATTTTGAATCTCGATGTGACTTCCTGGTTAAATAAAGGTCAAATAAATAAATTTAAAAAAACATACAACAGTGAACCATCAGCAGAAATCATTAATATATAGCAGGGATGGTAAACTCCAGTTCTAGAGAGCTGGTACCAGCAGGTTCTCCGTGCTCCAACACAGCTGATTGAAATAAATGAAAAGGTTGATAATAACCTACTGGAGTCATTTGATTTGCATCAGGTGTGTTAGTGCAACAAAACCTGCCGGATACGAACCCTCGAGTACTGGAGTTTGACACCTGTGATATATTACATCATACCCACATAAGAAGAACTTTAAACACAACCCTATTGAAAGAAAAAAGTCATTATGAAAAAAAACATATAAAATTAGGTATAATTGTGATAGAAATTGGTAAAAGTACAGTTTAGTTTTTTATATTTTATTTGGGGTGGTGTTTGTTAAATGTTAATGGCATTGTTAGTTTATTTTTTTTATTTCTAAAGAGACATTAGTGATGCTTTTTACTCCACTAATCATCCCCGGCTTTGCAATCAGCTTCTGTTTAATTTTAATGGCGTTTTTGTGCAGTTTAGTCCTTTATTTCTTGCTCCGATTCCTTTACAATCACTGGTCTTGTTGCCTTGGCTTGCTCTTTATGGCTCTGCTGCAGTGGTGTCGCTCTGTCTGTCAATAAGGAAGCTTCCTCATCTTCCTCACCCTGAGCCCAGCTCTGGTGTGCAGCGGGCGAACAACCACATGTTGAAGCACTTTTGCCCAGCTGAACCACCATCCATTGTTTTTGTGCTACATGGAGACATTGATTGTATGAATTATATAGAGATGTGCAGATTCGGGCTAACTCAGCCACCGCAGATGAAGAAAACTCCTGCCGCTACATGTAGCACTCCCTGTACCCGCATCTTGTTTTCACAAAGTCATAAATCATCATCTTTAATTTCTCCACTTGTTTCTCTGCTTCATTCGCTCACCTTCAGTTGTCAAACGGCTTTGATCAACACGGTGCCCTATTTCTGCACGGAGTAGTGCTCCAGGACACCCACCTCCACCCTTCATACTTCACCTACTCATCTTCCTCCACCACCACCTCTCCCATCTCCTCGCCCTCCTATTCGTCCGTTTCCCCCACATGGCCGTGGTCTCGGTCAGGCTCCGGCCAATCAGGAGAGTTCCCGCTTCTCAGCCCCTCAGGGCTCGGAACGATCCCATCATCCAGAGTCCCATCCTGGAAGGTTTGATCTGCATCTCTCCCCGATATCTTCCTCTTTCCCTTTATCCTCACTTCGCCTTTGCGCCTTTCTTTTGATGTTTTTTTAACTTGTTCTTGTAACACTTTTGCACCTTTGGCTGCGGTTCAGATTAGAGCTGCAGCCAAGTGTGTGATCACAAGCAAAGCAGGAGAAAATAAAAGAATCTGCTTTGGATAAATGTTTTATCAGAGTTAATTGCTATGGAGGTTTTCCAAATAACTTTTGGCTCCAGCCTCAAGATAAAAAAGTGTCTTTTTAAAGCTTCTTCATACATAAATATTTCCTTATTTTGTGTTTTATTGTCTAAATTCTTTTTACACGAGAGTAAAAACAGGATGGTTTGTTGTTTTGGATGATGTCTTTCTCTGTAGGACTGGGCCAAGCCGGGTCCATATGATCAGCCCGTGATCAACACACTGAGGAGGAGCAAGGACAAGAAAGAGATGACGGATCCCAGCAGCCTGGGTACTGAAGTCACCACACCAGAGGACGATCTGCAGGGGGTCAAAGGAAACGGTTCAATGATATCTCCTAAGGTGAGACGCAGTTAAGTTAGCTTGATGGCTGCAAAAGCCCAAACGCAACAAATCAATGCTTAACCCATCAGAACCCAGCGTGACATACGAGACACTATATGTGACTTTATGTTAAAAATCCTGTTGAACACAGTCTAGTTTGTTTTATGCGCCTTAATGGATACCAGCATTTATAGGATTACACTGAAATAATTGAGATATAAAAGGTAATAAACAGTAATGTCTGGTGGTGTCTGATAGTATCTGCATTTAAATGTGATATCTGAAAATAAAAGCATCTGTTTTTACCTTTTAATCACATGTTTTATACCAAACTCTTCAGCTAAGTCTCCTCTAACTCAAAATGATAAAAAATAGATTCCATGTGTAGTTTTCTATTAATGTTTGAGTGTTCAGCACAACTCCTGTAACTGGCTGTGACATGATATAACTGTGTGGTGACCTGCAACATCAGGAGCTTGGAAATGGACTCATCCACATTTTGGAAGTATTGCAAAGCAGAGGATGTAGCTTAATTACCCTTTTTTTATTTCTTGGGTCGAATAAAAATATATTTGTATTGGTCGATATCGGAAATAAGGAGTTGGGCAAAATCGGTGTATCAGATATTCTTATATCACGAGTAATATCCCTTAAAAATGTTACTCTTTTATTTACATTTTCCTAAAGGGACAAATAAATGCATAATTTAAATATGCATTTTTCATGGGTCAGGTCTTAAAGGGTTAAATGTCTGTGTGCTGACACTGCCAGGTGGACAAGGAAACCCAAGAGGAGCTGGCCAGAGTTCTGGCCAGAGGCCTGAAGCTGGACATCCACGGCTCCTGTAGGGACTCGCTCCAGGGCTCCAGTGGCTACAGCAGCCAGACTAATACACCCTGCTGCTCAGAGGACACCATCTCCTCACAAGGTGAACACACACACACACACACACACACACAAGAGCTGCTTTCACAGACATTGTAGAAATGCATCTTCTGAATTAACAGGTATACTCTCAACATCTGTTGCTTCCAACCACTGGCTCTGCTAATCATCAGGAGGCAACGACACAGGACATAAAAAATGTTGCACTTTTTGTTAAATGATCAGTTTTTTCACTCAAAGCCAATCAAAATACAGGAGAGAGTTTAATTTTCTCTGTAAAAAGTTCATATTAGAAATGTTTCAACATGCATCTGAGGTAAAAGTAATGTTGTGGGATGGATCGCTGGGGTAACACCTGTAACACCAAATGAAAAGCCTTACTGGGAGTCTAAATACCATATTAAATATAATTTAGACAATAGGCTGCTTCACTATCTAGGTTTCCATTTACCACTGAAGCAAATGAGGCGGGATGTAGCCCGATCTACCACAGTAGAGGTTGTAGTTGTCCTAATAGGAAACTAACTTACAGGACATATCTAGGCCAGTCAGTGGCTCCCACTGGGAACTGATGCATCAGTTTTAATGTTCACCAGATAAAAAAAAAAGTACATTTTATTCTTCCAAAATATACAGAATCTGAATTAAAACGGAGGAAAAAAAGAATTCAAGCCAGCAAATAGATAACTAAGCTGCTGTCTGCGATGTTTGCAGACAGAATATGGAAAAGTTTCACACAAAGCAGTAATTCTTAAACTTTTTACAACTTTCCTGGTAAAAAATAAAAATGCATGATGTCATTTTATGAATAAAAAGCTGCTCGAACAGCATCACAGTTAAAATAGACAAGCTCATGTCTGAAATTAAAGACTTCAGCAGACTTAAAAGCTTCATGCTGAGACAGTTATGTTTGAAGAGTGAAAGCATCCATCAGAATAGATGCATTTGTTTTCATCCTGCAACTGGTGAAATTCTGATGCATCTCCTCCTTTGGTGCATCATTTTATAACATTTTTACAGGCTGGAGAGCAATCCACAGCAGTAACACCTTGATCTTCTTGTAATAAATTAGACATGGAAGACTTAATCCATCTGTTTGGAGCTGCATTTCTTCCTCTGTAATACTTTAATAGTCTAATACCTCTTCTGCAACTTGCATTGCAAACACAAAGCTCGAACAGCACATGTGGTGGAACTTTGTTTTGCACGCTGATGTGCCGTTATGATTAAAGCATAATCTTTTAATATTGAAGGTTCTTTAATTATTAATTCCTCAAATAAATTAATTGTGACATCCCAACTTGTCAAACACACCTCATGCGATTAAATACAACCCGTCATGCGCTGTGAGAAGTTCAGTCAGGTTAATCTAATCGTGCGTTGATGTGCTGTATTGATTTGCATGTTTGTTTTCCACAGTGTCAGACTGTGACTACTACTCTGTGGGTGCAGATCAGGAGGGAGAGCACCAGCACCAGTCAGACTTTGATAAGTCCTCCACCATCCCGAGGAACAGTGACATCAGCCAGTCCTACCGCCGCATGTTTCAGTCTAAACGTCCAACTTCCACGACTGGGCTGCCCTCTAACATGTCCTCCATCACGCCGGGCGTTGCTACTATCCGACGGACACCGTCCTCCAAACCCAATTTACGGCGACCCTCTGTGGGCCTCAGCTTGGGCCCCATCCCCATCAAGCCCCCCATGATCCCAGTCAAGACTCCCACTGTGCCCGACTATCCCAGCTTCCCCGGCAGAGCAGATGACGGGAACATACAATGGACTCCTCTAAGCCCCTCAGCATCCCCTCTGTCGCCTGGCAGCAGCGGGCCTTTTCTATCAAAGGCTGTTGCCTGGGAGACCCAGCATCTCGATGAAGGGTCTGATCCGCCGACTCCCCCTCCACAGCCGAGTGGTCGCATGTCCGAGTGGGAGCGTCAGCCTCTCCCGGAGCTTCTGGAGGAGACGGAATATAGCGAGGTGGAGGACTTTCTGGTGGCTATTCGACGAGGCGTGAAGCTCAAGAAGACGATAACCAATGATCGATCAGCACCGATTATTCACTGATCCAACCGGGTCGGTTTCGACCTCACCCATTTTAGTCCCCAACTCAGTTGGAAGGACACAAAATTACTGCTGAGAAACGAGATGGGCGTTACGCCCTTAAAGAGTGCCAACATTGCTGGAAGTTGCCCAGAGACTAATCCAGGATCAGTTTTGAAATGACAAATTTTGTATTAAAGTTAAAAAACGGCACCCTTGATTATTATTTATCAGCAAATGAAGTTGGCCTTGGACGTTGCATAATGCATGTACAGAATCTGAAAATTTAACAAACAAAGGGAAAAAATATCTTTCAATTGAACCCTGTATGAGCTTACTGATCCTAGATCATTTCTTCTGGGAAATTTCTGTTAATAAAAGAAAAATACGTCTGTATTGGCGAACAGGGGTGAAGGTCAGAGTAGGAGAAACGAAGGCTTTAATAGAAGAATGAAGTTCTGAGCTTACAGTGAAGAAGAGGAGGGTTTTCAAAAGATCAAATCACCTATTTTCTTTGTTCATGTTCGTAGGTTTCATTTGTCATGCACTAATTTTCCATCCCATAGTCTCCTGTTTTCACTTCAGTCCACATGCTGGATGAGACGTTTTCAATTCAGTTACAATTGTTTCTTTTTTCATGCGTTTGAGACGGAAATAAGCTGGAAAAGTATTTATACAAGTAGAGTAGCATATAGATGAGAATAATAATTCATTATTAAGGGTTTGCTTTGCTTTTGTTTTCAGAAAAACAATAGGTTGAACTGCATGTTCTTAGTTTTTCCCAGTATAAATAGAAACAATCCAGAAGCAACTAGTCGGCCATACCCAGCTGGTGGTTGTTTAGCTCTACAATCCAAGTCATTTAACTGATTCTGTAAACTGAACATTTAAAGATATGGTTAGAAAAATGTTTATTTTAATATTTAGGTTTGATTATGGCGTTATAATGCACAGAAACTCAGTTGTGACTATAACTGCACAGTACGTGTTAGCATGCAGCTGAGGTCCATAGCACTAGGAGAGGTTGTTACTACCCATCTGTGGTAAATGGAGTTGTGGAATAAGTGTTTTGGTCTGTTGTAGTCAAGCCTGTGTGCTGATTTAGCTGACACTGATGTAAACAGTCGTGAACTTTATTTTAGTGAAGCTACCACTCAGTCTGTGCTTAGTTTTGCAACAGTGTGCTACAGTAACCAGAGTTTTAATATAAAATCTAAGTATCTGGTCCATGTAGTAGAATTTGGTTATGTGGTGCGTAGCTGGGAAGGTTTCATGATGACGTACAATCATACACACAGGTTTGAAATAAAGAGCCTGTATGGACTTTTATCTTTCTGATCTATCCGTAGATGAATGATGCCCTAAATAACACACATGCCTAACTCATTAAATAAACATTATTCATTTAAAAAACAATCCTTTGGTCATTTAAAGATGTGACCGCATGAGTCAAAGCTTGTTTGTTGTTGACCTGGAGATATTTAACACAGAGGTCTCCATAGCAACAATGAAGACATGTCTCTTCTCTTAGGTTTCAGGTTGGTGCAGCACATCCTCAAGTACCCATGTTGGAGATCCATGTGTCATTAGCCAAGCACAGCAAAATCAACCAAACACTATTAATTCTATACATTTATCGCGTGACATTATTTATGCCTGTAAATGTATCTGATAGTTAGTTTTTGAAAAAGTGACATATTTGGACAAGTGCTGGTGAAAAAGTAATGATAAAAAAACATTTTAGCATTACAATGAAATTCATGTCAAACATCAATTTCATGGGGAAAACGCCACGTATGTCCTATAAACATGAAAAATCTTATTGCAAAAGAAAACTGGATGAAGTCCATCATAGTTTCACCCATTTTAGAAGATGAATGGTTGCTGTTTTTTATTTTTACATTCAGAAAACGGTTAAATAAAGATATTTTCTTAATTTAAGTCAAGAGTTATCTGCTGACTTATTTTTAGTTCAACTTTAAAACACATTTTTAATTATTGGTAATTTTTATCATCAAAGTAATTCATCAGGCTTTACAGTTTTAGAACTTTATCTAAGATTTTATCTTTGACAAATTTACCATGAGGAGTTTAAGCTATCTTTCAGAGTTCTGTGATTTGCCTTTAATCCTATATGAGGGCATTACATGGTTATGTTCCTTTGTTTTAGTAGTGGAATATCACTTATCACTTTTAAGCCTTTATAAGTACTCACTGAAGTACTTTTTTTAACCAAAGGGTTCTGTTACTTGGTTGGTTTCATGGAGTAGCGTGCAGAAGCATTTCTGTGTGTTAAATGCAATATATGTATGTGAAATGTGGTTGTTTGCTGGGTAAAGCATTAAGGATTCATGTGTAAGTAAATCCTGGCTGCGTGTGTTTTACATGGATCTCCATAATGGCACTACAGGATGTTGATATGTGGGACCCAACAGAATTATAATGAACCATTATAATCAGATCCTGCAGCGTACTCACATAATGAGCTGTAACAAATATACAAGGATTAAGTTTTAGCATTTTCATGACAGTTTAAATAACCTGATGGGTTATTTTGGTATGCATTAGCAAGTAATTTACAAGTTAGACTACCTGCACTATCTTCCCCGTGTGACCGGATTGTACTGTTAATGTGGTGTTTTCACACCAATTATCCTTTTTAATCTTAATAAGTTGCTTTTACATTTCCAAATTTCCTGTCAGGCTATATACAACCTATTAACAAATACATTTAATATGCATGTTGTGCTTTTTTGTCCCTTTAAAACAAAAAAAAAGTCATTTTTTTCCCCCCAAACTGGAACAAACTTCCCAAAATGGTCTGAGTCAAAAGGACCAGAAGACATGTCAGATCATGTAATCAGATTCCCTGCAGGGGTCACGGATGTCTCATACTTTTTACGACTGCAGTTTGACACCCTGTATGATGACTGAAGCCTGTCTGTTTTCTATATGTTCATTTCCCGCTGCAGGTTTGCAAACAGTTGCGTAGCTGATGCTATACCGAGCATATGAAGCTGAATGTTTCTGAGCCTGTGATGACTAACTGTGTGTTTTGTGAGGCTAACACACTGAGAATTCGACAAGTATTACGAGTCGCATCCATTTCTGATAAAATAATAATCTGCTCGGTTGTTTCTGATTGCAGCTGGTTGAAGAAAAATATACATAATGAAATATTTATTCATGCTGGATGAGAAAACGGATCACTTGTCCTGTACTCTGTGTGTTTGGAAGCCGTTTCTGTCAATGAGCTGTTAATAACCGCAGCTGTCGGTGTCTCCTTTCCCTTTAACGTTTGGCCTTTAGTTTGAAACAAGTTGCCATTTTTTTACAGTAAATGCTAAATAATGACCTGGTATTGATTTTTGGAAATCCTTATTACTTCAGGTGCTCCTCTGTGATGTTTTCCTGTGTCTACTTCCCAGATAAATGCTACCAGTTTGTCTGAAATGGTCTCTTATTGCAGCCATGCACACAAACACACTGGACTTGCATGTTAGAGGTGGTTTGATACCAGAGAGGCAGTAATGAAAGCATATGAACCGACTACAGCAACACCTTAAATGGCCTCATTTAAACTGTTTTTACATTTTAATGGTAACATACCGTTTTTAGGCACGCACGTATACCAGTGTTTAGTATTAGTCCGATACTCTGTGCTTTGATACGGTATAAATAGTTACCATCGTAAAAAGAGATCATCCTGTGGAATTATGTTAATTTTTTTAGTGCATAAGCAACAAAGTTATTACTGGTGCCATTTGGCATCATTTCTGTGAGAGAACTATATTTTGGGTGTCCTGATTCACACTGGATGGGTCCAACTTTAGTTTTCACACCTTTTTAGTCCATAATTGTCATTCTTATGAAAAAAATACTTAAGAGAAGGATCTGTAGTTGAGAGTTTAGCTGAGCCAGAAGGTAAAGCTCTCAATTTACCGGCTGCTCTATGTTCCTGCTCTCGCCTGTGGTTCTTCTGAGGCTTTTATATTTAGTCTGAATATTGCTTTAGAAATTTTACTCACAAAAAAAGAAGAAAATTGCATATGAAATGATTTTTAACAACTATTTACAACATGAAATGAATCCAGGTTGTGTTTTACATTCCAACATGATTATTTACTGTCCCATTAAAGATGTCCAGCTATGGTCCTCACAAGGACACAATTCTGCTGGTTTTCCATGTGTTTCTGCTAAACACACCTGATTCACATTAATAAGTCAGTGTGCAGAACTTTATAGGCTGTTGGATCTATTTGAGTCAAATGTGTTGAAGCAGGAAAAACCTGCAGGACAGCAGTCCTCCTGACCAGAGCTGGACACCCTGATGTCCTGTACTTCCTGACTGACTTTTCCACATTCAAACAAAAAACACTCGTCTTAATTTGTTTTCTCACACTGATGAAAATTCCAAAGATCCCACATTTGTTTCCTGTTCTGGATCATGATATCCAGATTTAACTCTCATAAGCCCCCTGATCATATATGCACATGTACTGAATATTCTCGCAATGATAAAGAATCCTTCAAAAAATCCCCGGATCCATATGCAGGTCTGAGTCCCTCACAAAATGTTAGAACATTTAGGTCAGAAAAAGATCCAGCCTGAGAAAAAGATTATTTGTCTAGTAGTAGAGGGTATAAATACCAGCGAAAACTTATCACCATGGCCGATAAATAAAAAAGGATATACTTGTAAATATGTATAAAAATCTGAATGTGGACATTTGACTTAGCAGGACTGAACCTGAGAGGAACGTTGAATCTGCTCTCAGCAGCTTGTCGGGACGCATTTGCTCCAGGGCACTTCAGAAATGAACAAGAAGCCACTGAAGCACAGCAACACCTGTGAAGTAAACACTCCAATATTTATTATTTCCTTGTTTTGAGTTGCACATAATTCTGTATACACACCTTTATAGACAATACAGGCTTTATAGTACAAACAATTCAGTGCACAGTTGCTGCTATTTAACACTGTCCACAAGGTGGCAGCATAACATGGTTTTCCTTTCATAGAATTAAAAAAGGAAGACATTGTTGTTCATGCGCTTCAAACATTTTCTTTTAGAGAATAAAAACTAACAGAGTACACCATTTAAATAAAACGTAGGCATAATGCATCCGTTTGGATTGTTCATGTTAAACAGAGTAGTGCTTATTACTGGTACACATGATCCAAACAGGTGATTGTTTAACAAATCTCTTCTAATGAGGCAAACGAGTGAAAAAAAATCCAGTTTCCCCACAGCTTTTATATTTAATCCCATCACAAACCTAAATATCGACTTGGCTTAGATCACATTCAAAGCTTTGGATTGGCTCTCAAAACTTTTCTCTCTTCCCAAATCCAATAAGCTTTTTTTAATCAGCCCTTAAATCTCTTTGATTCGAGTAAGTGGGGAATAAAGCTCAGACAATCTGTTAAACAGAAGCAGGTAAATCAGGCATTTTAACAAACACTCGTTTCAGTACGGTCCTTGAAGAAAGGTTTTACTTTAAGGCATAGAAATATCTTTGCCTTCCTCCCGGAGAGTCTGAGGCTGGTTAGTGCAACAACTTTAACCTCTATTTACTGAGTATTCAATAAGCAAATCAAATCACTGTTAAGGAAATATCTGCTTCTAAAATGTAAACTTCTTTTTTCATTCGTGGTATTTCACAGAATAAACTATAAATATAGAATCAAATTAGAAGAATTAAAGAAAAAACTATGTTTTAGTCAGTGTGTGGGATAAAGAAACAGATGAAAAAGCTGAATCATGTTTTATTGTATAAACTGTTGGATTGGACCAACTTAAATGTTAAGCTTTAACCATCTGCAGCTTCATGTCTGATGGAGTAAGACTAAATCACACAGATGGGATCAAAGAGGCGAGTATGTGTGAAGGAGAAGTGCTTATTGGGGTGGAGAGGGTTACAAAAATAAAAGCACCGATCTAGAACAGCCTTCAAAATCAGAATTTAGTTTCCAAACAGTGTGAACTGAAACAAATACCTTCATTTACCATGTTCTAAACATTCAGATACCAATAAGCATCCACAAAAATCAAATATAAAGATAAAAGATGAGATGATAAAGCCGAAGCAGTTCTTCATGCAAAACAGCAACATTATTCCTCGAGGTGGCAGATGAAACTTCCTGTTTCAGTTTATCACTGGAAATGTGTTTACCCACAAATAAATAGTGTTCTATGAGATGATGTATTTAAATATAGTAAAGTTTCCTATAAAAACAATCAAACCAAACATGCCAGTCTGATAGATAACGGGTAGCTTAGCACCCTGTTGGGATCATCCACTCTGCATCTACGCTGCGTCTCTGCTGGGAGGCGACCACCAGTTTGGTTAAATACTGCAATTAACTGCAGGATTAAACAACAAGAATCAGTATTAGGTGCGTGCTTCCTGTCCTAGAAGCTACTTAGGTGGCGTTCACATTGAAAAAAAAGGGTCTCTACCAACAGCAGCATCTCATATATTTATTTTTGATTGCTTTAAAACAACAATAACCTACTGGGATCATTTTATGTTGAGTAAATATTGAATCCCTGAAGCACAAAAACCAGCTCTGATGAAGGAAACCCGGAGCCATAAATCATCTTCAAAGAGCTCCTGCGACTTAATGGAAGTATTATGCCGTTTACTTTCCACGGTTATTGTCTCATGTTGTTAATTAAAACTTCAGCACCACAATTTACTGACAAATCCAGCTGTGACTGAAAGACTGTCGCCGTCCGTGTCACAACTGGCCTTTACAGACCTCTCTGCAGTCTCTTACATGTTTCATTAGGAAAGAAAAATGCTTTGTGTTATTTTAGTCTTTATATTTTCAGCATGAAGCATCATCTCAGTCACTCATTTGTATAAAGTTTAAGGTAACGAGCTTCTATTTAAATCAGAAGTTATCACAGCAAATCATGATACATTTTAAACTAATAATTACTCATCTAATATTTAAAAGACTTCAAAACTATATGATTACTTCTGTCCAGCACAGACATTATTCTTTTTAATCTGAAACTGAGCAGATAAGTAAAGAATCCTGTTTAAGGAACCCGTCAGTCACCTAATTTAACAATGCTTACTGTTGTCTTCATCGATGTCCAGTACTCCCTTTGTACTAAGACAATCCCATGGACATGTACCAGAATATTACTCTGATGTAGGCGGATACATAACCGATCCTTCTAAAGACATAACAGCGAAACCAGTTTCAGACCCTTAGATTAGACAAAAACTTCTAAACTACTTACAGAATTACAAATAGGGAGATCTGAAATGACCCAAACCCCTCCTGTAAACTGTTAGAAAGCTTAAACTTAGTCGAGCTTAACCACCAGCATATATAGTCTAATGTTACCACACATCCTTGTGGATAATTGTGCAGGAATTACCAGAGTAATTCAGCTACCCAGCAAATCCCAGCTATTTCTCTGGTAGCAAAACGAATACATTTCCAATAAGTCACTTTTAATCCTCAATCCTTCCACCAAAATATTATGCACCACTCTTCATCTGTGAGCACGTGATTGCCTCAGCAGATTGGTTTCCTTTAAAACCAACAATCTGACTGAGTCTTATCAATAATTAGGGCTGAAATGATGTGCAAATGGAAGTTATCCCGGACAAACTCAAACAGATGTCGTATGTAAAATAGCTAAATAAAAAAAAACCTCAAACAGAGTCATAAATTAAACTGTGATCGCCACCTGAGCAGCAGGACAGACACCAACACTGAATACGTCTCTGTAAAGTTTACATCAGCAGCATCCAGCCGGAGTCGTGAAGCTGCTCTGTAGTGACACGTTAGGAGTGTGATGATGTGTCACGGCACGGCTGCGCTTCTTTATCTTTCTCATCATCATCGCTCAGGAAGAACAGTGGGAACATCCCCAAAATGCAGCCGATGGACACACCGATGGCTTTGCCCTGCAGGGGAAGGAAGAGAAGACATTATATGATTGATAATAAAAAGAATAATATTAAAAATCTAAAATTAAAAACAAATATTTACATTATTTGAGTCAAACAGAGAAAAGCTTTAAAGAGATGCTTTGAGATGTTTTGGAATAACTATGTTTAACCTTCAGAACGGAGTAATGTCCATCATATATCACCCAATATCTATACAAGCATGAAGCAGAAGCAGCTTTTTACTCACTTTTTTAGGCCTGTTTTTACATTTTGTACTCTTCCTTTATTGTGGCTTATTTCCAAATTAAACTTCCTCTTTTGTTCTATTCAGCCAAATTTCTCAATGTTGTCTTTTGCAAAATAGTTGTTTCAAATGTTCCCCATTTAAAGATGTAAATAAGAAGTCTCACCATGTGGGAGCTGAGCCTAGTCTGCCACATATCCACCTGTTTGGGTGTCAGATCTGGAACCTGCATTCCCAGTCTGGAAGCCAGAGCCTCCACATAACCTGCAAGGCTACACACACACACACACACACACACACACACGTTTGTGGACTTTTGAAAACGATAACTTCACATTTTCTCCAGTATATGTAAGACATCATTCCTTACATACATTTGTTACCTGCATCTAAAATGTCATTTCTCAATGTCTTAACTTGGGTGGTTTAAAAGCTCCATAACGTACAGAAATCCACGTGCACACATTTTATAAACATAAAAAACCTACACAGTTCAAGCCAATCCTGTTTTTAAGGCCAGTATTTATAATTAAAAACTGAATGAGGGTAAAAAAGCACAACAAGCGAGAATGAGTAAATGAAAAACAGACGATATTTAGCATAACAGGAAAAAAAACAGCAATTACATGATGCACTTTCAACTAAAGACATCAAACACAGAGACAAAGAAAACAAGGAAAGCAGCTCATTAGTTCAAAACAAAACAAGCCGTTCCATCACCTGAATTCATTCAATTTAACACATCTAACTGAATAAATCCATCTCCGCAGAGATGGTTTGAAAGGCTGCTTACCCAAGACCTGCCAGATCTGAGACCAGGTTCCCCAGAGCCGCCGCTGCAGAGACACAGAGGAAAACACTGATTCCTGCTTTCTCTGATGAAAACAAGAAAACCCTCAGCCGTAAAGAGAAAACCTGCTTCAATATGAAGACATTTTCACACATTTTCACATCACTCTGATGTAACATTCAGATGTGGGACGGTTTCAGACTGGAAAATAAAACATTCTCAGTTTCATTTTCACAGTTTTTAAAATCTTGGGCTGAGGATCCAATTTTAATGTAAAAAGTTAGCTTCATAAAATCATTTTCTCCTACAAAGTGGGAACAGAATGAACGGTAAAGCTCTGCACTGTGGCTCGTCTTCAGGTCAGTCGGGTTCCCTTCCCCGTTTATTTGCATCAAGGGGTTTTAAATGAGAAAAATAAACCTAGACTACAGCCAGTCCCTCCTCTAAAGATGGGTTTTTGTCTGCTTTGATAGAAGTTTATGTATATTTTAAAGAACTGTTTTACTAAACTCACCTGCCTTAGAGATTACATCACGTTAAAAAGAGGAGAGACCTCTGTTGTCTTTTTGTCAATGTCCTCTAGATTAGTCTCTGCTGAGGACAACTACTTTTTATATACACCACTGTGCTTTGACAAACAAGGCAGCTCAGGGTTTTCACATCAAATTAGCTGAAAGAAAAGTGTCAAATTTCATTCTCTGCAGCTTTTCAAATGAAAAACTTAAGTTTTTCCTGAAAATAACTAGAGAAAAATACATTTAGTTTATTATGCTTATCAGGTGTATGAAAATATTGGGTGAATAGATATCTAAGTAAAAGTCAGGAGGGATAAATATTCACCCGGCACTGATACTTTATTCTTCTTCAAGAACAGAGACAACTACAGTTGTGGTAAATTAAATACGTCATTTGCAAGTAGTTCATACAAACACCTCAGTAAATTCAGTTTCATGATGAGCAGAGCAAAAGATCAAAGCAGAAGAAAATAAGACGAGCGGTAGAAGGAAAAGAAGTGTGAACGTTTTACAGATCAAAAAGCATCTTCAGAAAACACCAGTTTGCAAGTCAGCTTCCTCTTTTTTTATAGCTTCATCGTCAGCAAAGTCAGCTTTCTAACAACTCCAGTAAACACACCAACAACAACAACGCACGGAAGCCATGAATAATTAACTAATTAAATAAATAAAACAAAGCACTAGATGGTTACCTTTAGCTTCACTGTACCCTTTTCTGACATTTAGCGTCTTTATTTTTCTGTTTCAATGTAAAGCACTTTGAGCTGTCCTGTACATTAAAGGTGATATATAAATAAACTTGCCTTAACATTACATTTTCACAAGATGCACCTGATGATGAATGAATGAATTTGCTGTAACAGTGAAGGTGCTCAGTATGTTTTATGCTCACTAAACCACACAAGGTATTAAAAGTGATGCTTGAAGTTTTATGCACAGGAGTTAAGCCACACATTTGTTGTTTGAACTCCAGATGGACGACTTCAACCCGGGAAAAAAGAAACTCCTCGATGCTGATGAGGATGCAGTGTCGCCTCATTTCCACAGGCACAGATAGTTTACGACAACCGAGTGAAGAAACGAGTCGGCAAGACAGCAGAGCCTTGAAAAGTTCCTCTCAAAATAAGAATATATTTATTGAATTATTTAACTGACTGGACAGTGATGACACAAATATAAAGCTGTGCCTGGATAGATGAAGGCATCAGAGTAAAGCTATTGATCTAAAGCCTGGCTTCAGTCTCTTATTTGCACCTTACAGAGGGGAATCAGAGCCAAGTATCCATGGAAACAGAATAATCTAGTAGCGAAGAGAGGCGAGCTCCATTGCCTTCATGGTTTTCACAGCGTAATAAAGACTGCGACCCAGTAACAGCCGGCTATGTTCAATAGACTCCAACAAGATCAAGTGGAACCAAGTAAAAAAAAAATGCAGCTGGTGGCATAATGTGAATAAATGAGTAATAAAATGTTGGAGGCATGAAGAAGAAGTGCGTTACTTTCTGATAAGGCACACTGCTGAGCTGCCAACAGAAATGAGAGCAGTAACCTCTGTGAAGACTTTGTGGGAACAAAACAGAACATTGTTTTTAGCAACACAAGTCCTGATTGCCTCATTTAACATCACAGAGATACTGTTTAGATCTAAAGGCCTTTAAAAGAAATTTAGTTTGATCTCGCTAAACTAAAAAACAAAACACTGAATGTGCACCAGGAGGAAAATATGCTAAAACTGTGCAATTTTAGCACTGACAAAGCAACGTGCACATGTATGTGCACAAGGCTGGGTTTGTGTCGTTACTGTAGGTATTTTAATTTATAACAGGTTATTATACAACTTCTCTTCAGATACAGAGTGTGTTAAAAAGAAGGGCTTTCATTAGAAAATAAAAATAAATAGATTAAAAACAGCAATAGAATATTTAGTGTTATTAAACCTGCAGAGGAATGGGAGACCAAAGAGATGAAATAGGTAAGTAAATGTGACATTTATATAAAAAATGTAAATATACAAATAAATAATGGCCTTAAACATTAAACCATTCAGCGGTAAGTTGGAAACATGGAGAATGGTAATATTGTACAAAACAGAGATAGCCCGAACACGAAGCAGCATAAAACACAGGTTTCATCCTTTAAATCTGCACCACAAAGCTCTGCATCACCACTTCAAAGCACATCCTCATGCCATCCAAATGGAAAACTGTTGTATCACATGTTGTATCACTGAAACTGTGTTTTAGAAATAAAACAGTGATACAACGGATCCCCATTTAAAAAACATTTTAGTGAAAATCTACTCGTGCTCATCGTACTCATACAGGTTACAAAGTGCTCCTGTTATATGGATCCATATATCGGTTTCAGACAGAGTCTGTTCTCAGTTACAGAAGCTGAAAAACTGCTGACCATACAGGATCCAGGGTCTTTTCTCCTAAAGTTAAAGTCACTCCTCAGTATTTGTAGAAGCTGAGTCATTACGTTCTTAGAAGTCGCCCTACTGAAATGATCACTACTCAGCAGAAAGAGGGTCATCTTGTTGGGAAGTTTGAGGAAACCAAGCCTTCCTCTTAGTAAGCTTTAACAGTAACGAGTGAATTCACAGCTGAACAGGGTTGCTTTTGGTTTAATTGTAATAGAGGGGAATGGAGGTGCTGATGTAATCCTTTCATTAATCAGTGAAGCTTTAACACAGTCTAAACAATACGTAATCATCCTTTAATGAAACCACCGTCCTCAATCCAGCCCGAGATGCTAAATTACACCCAGAAAGCTGCATTGTTCATGTTGTTCAGAACAACAAGCTGTCCACAAAGTAAATAATCTACACATGTATCACTGTGTGTGTGTCATGGTTTTCAATGGCTTGACATTTTTATTGCTCAAAGGCAAAGAACTAAAGTAGCAAGGCTTTAAAATGGAAAAGGTGGAATCAGACATTAAATTCTTTATTAAAAAAGCATCAGAGCAACTGAGTTTCGCAGTTCTGGTTGGCTCTTTTGTGTGTTTAGTGGTACATGACATACCAGTGGAGCTAAAGCATCATGCTCAGGGCAATTCAACTACATTTTCCCCACGAGCCAAATAACAGGAACCAAATAGCAAGACCAGCACATTCCTCACTACCGATACACTCACACTGGATGTCCAGCGAACACAAAGCAGCGAGACATTTTTATTTAAATCACACAACATTAGCTGCTTTTTGTGCAAATACATCAAAAGTAGTCAGATTATGTTTTAAAAACTATCAACATTCATTACACAAACAACAATTACCTGTTTTTGATAGATGCATCTCTATATTTAATATTATTCAGTTCATCATCAGTCAAAACAAATTAGACTTATTAATGTTATTGTCCAACTTGTTGATTTATTTATATTTTTGCTTTGAAAAGTTAACAGTTGCTGTTTAATTCCATGTATTAAATAGTTTATTCAGTTACTTATTTCTTTTTTTATTTATTTATTCAGGATCCCCATTAGTTATTACCGCAGCAACAACTACTCTTCCTGGGGTCCACATAAAACCA